>JAUUDW010650431.1:0-10648 GCA_032361385.1 Panulirus guttatus | reverse complement strand
GCGTGCAACAGGTGTGTTTATGTTGGAATAAGCACAAACACCACCTTTGAAACGGAAATGCGAGTGGAGATTATAGTGAGATATGAAAAAGGGAGTAGTGAGAACATCATTAGACAACTGGGTCTCAGACAGAAATAAGATATTAGGAGAGGTACTAGACAGATGGTGTTCAACTGCGGAGAGGTTCCTAGAGAATGTTGGTATGGTGAATAGAAAAAGAGGAAGATCTCACATAGAGGGGAAAGTCATGGGAGGGGCCGGTACTACTACTGCTAGAGCCCTTCTTCTCATTGGCAGTAGAGTCAGGTTGAAACCCGGAGATTCTTAGCACCCCATGATGCCAGGGACTAGGGGCCACAGATTGGACGGACATTGTCATCATGATGCTTATAAATGTTAGAGCGGATAGGAATTAGCAAGAGTACTTATGTGAAAAAGTAATGACAATAAGCAAAGTATGATTAGGTGTGTGGGGCTTGCATGTACCTTTAATCTCTTATGCTCAGACACATCATAAAGCACACTTACATACAATGTTCTGCAACTCCTCTTCACTTTCAACAAATAACACAGTATCATCTGCAAACAGCCTTGTCACAAGCCACCATACCTCATCGCTGCACTCCATCTCTGTACCCCCCCTTTCCCTAGTTTTGCTTTCTACTCTCTTGTCACTGTATCCATATATATATGTTAAAAAGCCATGGTGACATCACACATCCCTGCCTCTCACCCACAAGTATGCCAAAACTTATGCTCAACTCTTCATCCACTCTTGCTCATGCATTTGCTACTCTATAGAAGGCTTTCACAACATCCAGCAGTTGTCCCTCTCTCTACCCCATATATCCTTAACACACCACATAAACATTTCATTCAGTTCTATCATATGCTTTCTCTTGATTTTGCATGCAGCTTCTTACCTTCTGCTACATATTTTTCCAGAGTCATTTTCACCACAAAAAAATCAACTCCATACATCCACTACCTTTCCCTAAAACCCAATTGCTCCTCCCTTTTTACCCCTCCTTGCATTCTTTCTGATTCATTTTCTTGCCTACCAACACTTTTATCTAAATATTCTTCCTTATGTCATACCTTGCCTCTGCAAGAACTACAAATTGATCAGAATCTTCAGAGAATCCTCTTACACCTCAAGCATCCAGCACAACCTTTCTCAACCTTTCATCCACTGCCATATAGTCAATCAAACTCTTGGTCTTTTCTTCTGTCATTTCTCATCCACGTATATCTTTGTATCATCTTGTGCTGAAAAAAGGTGTTTTTAAGGAGTAAAGGAATAAACCTCTCTCAGTACAGACATCCACAAGGTGACTTCCAATCTCATTTACTCCAGGTACCTGCCATTTACAAACTATCTCACAAGTTTCATTTCATCCCACCTTCATGTTCATATCACCCATTGCAACAACATTTCTCTCCTCAAACCCATTTATACATACATCTATTTATGTCCAAAAATGCTCCATTTCGTCGTTACCTCTCACAGTCTTCGTATTCACAGGTGAATATAGACATACCAATGCATACTCCACAATTCCAATTTTTCCTTTCAAGCTCACTATTCTTGATCCATTCCATCCATGGTCTGTAACACCATCCCGTACTGTCAATGACAGAATTGTGAATGATTTAGGGAGATACTTAGACAATGATATACAACTGATTAGCCATGCTTTGGAAGCGTGTTGTGCTCTGTCTGATCACAGAAGCCACCAGGATTTGGAGGCACCTCAGGGCAAGCATGGTGTGAATGGGTCAACTTGCCAATATCTTCGTAGTTTACGTACTTACAGCTGACATTTTCCATATTTTATTATTTGCATAATTTTCTTCACACCTGGTGCTTTTACTATAATTTTTTTTTTTCATGGTTCCATTGCTGGTGCCAGTTTGTGGGTGTTGAATGTCCAAAATAGTTGATGAAATTGTAGCCAATACTTCTTAATTATCATTCATTAAAATCATCACCTTTGCTTGATGGAGAGGGCTGAATAACATCACTATCATTGTCTATGGTATTAGAGGTGTTTTTATCATGGTAAGAACAATATTCTGTCAACTTTTCCTCTCTTTCTGTGTCTTTCAAGCATGCGTACTCATTCGATGATTTATTTTGATAAACTGAGGTATTTTGATGATATATCGTGCCTACGTGTAGTATAAATTATCCCCAAATGATGGCAGCATAATAAGTAGATGGTGTCCTAGATATTCCAAAAAGAGTGTGAGCAGCTACTGCTATGCATAGTAGATGCTGCCATAGGGGATCAAAAAGTGGCTGTCATGTACAGCAGATGAAAATTATGCACAATGTTTTTGATGATTATGTATACATTTATTCCTCACTATATGGAAAAGAATAATTCTAGAAAAGTTGTTTATGTGGTGAAATTCTGTTTAGCAAAATCCATTTTCCAAGACCCTTAGTATAATTATAGACATGTTCTTACAGAAAAAAAATTAGCCCAGGATATGATAGATATAACCTTTTTGAAACCTTTCATTTGATATGAATTTGATAATACTGTATTATTGCAGAATTATGATATTACTGAAAAAATAAGGCACAGAATGACAATTATAATGGACCCTTAATATATCGAACTAGTTGGAGGGACACCTTCTCCAATAAATCTGTTTTTCTGATACATCCAGTTAGTTGATTATCTCAGATCTTTATTGGTTATATATCTCAGATCTTTATTGGGTATATCTAGCATATAGTCCAATAAGTCCAGTGATAGTCTAAAGTGGCCAAGTGGGTCAAACCCTTAGTAAATAGTGTTTTGTGTACCTGTGAATGTGTATTTACTGACCTGTATGTAGAGTCACAGAACACAGAACAAAGTATAATGACTTATGTACAGACAATGTACTTTATGTAACAGAACAGCTATTGTTGGTTCACTAGTACAGTAATCCCTCGGTTTAATGGATTAGTAGGGGTGAGGAGGTGTCCGTTAATGTCAAAAGTCCATTAAATTGATTGTAACAATTTTTTGATAAAAATACGATATACAGTTCACAAGCTTTCTTTTAACTCCTTTACCACTTGATGCCATTTTGAATTGTAAGTATTGCAAAATTATTTGATAAATAAAGTCACAGTTATTTGAATACAACCTGACCTCGTGATAGCTTGAGGTAGACTGAGACCAAAACAAAGCGAGTATATGAATATTTCATGACAATCTGGTGATGTGGTGGGGTGAGAGAAACACAGATAGGGTGGGAAACACTGTACTGATTCTAACGTTTCGATAGTGTCTTGATCACAGAATGAGCACAGAAGAACAGGACTCCAGCTGTAATTATATACGTCATCATCAGCCTTCACTACCTGAGTACCTGGTGTGACTTCCCAAATGGTTGTGCCTGGCATTAGACCTTGCTGCCTCTGCCATATTCCACCACCAGTGAGTCAGAGGGGTGCACAGAACCTTTAACTCACTGGTGGTGCATGCAGAGGAAACAGGGCACTTGCCGAACTGGAGTGGGATGATAATACTAAGCATGGGCAGTAATAGAAAGTAAGAAAAATGATTGAGGCAGCTTAAATAAAGACAAAAGAAAATGTGAATCACCGGGAGGGCTTTGTGTGCTTTGCAAGAGTGGCCACGAGACAGATCACCACAGCAGAGGTGGCAAGATCACACTTGACAGAGATAAAGCAGTCAAAGCAGGGGAGGCCAGGTGGAACATGGCGTAGGCAGCAAGGTCAAATGCCAGGTGCAACCATTCGGGAGGTAACACTAGGTACCCAGGGGGGTGAAGGCTGACGACATGTGTATAACCTGGAGTCCTGTTCTTCTGCACTTATTCTGCGATCAAGACTATCAAAACAGTAGAATCTGTATAGTGCTTCCCACCCAATCTGTTTCTCTCACCCCACCACATCACCAAAGTGAGTATACCCCACGCTACCAAAAAAAAATGCGATATTTAATGCGCATGTTGCAGCGTTTGAGATTTTTTTTCAATTGTCATTAATTAATGTATTGTTAGTTGCCTGGTCCTTTAAATCTGAAATCTGTTATATCAGGGTTTGTTGAATCGAGGGATTACTGTACTGCATGTTTAGTGACTGTAGTGTGGCTTGAAGTGATGGTGGAGGTGTTGGAGAGTAAGGTAATGGTAGAGGTAGCTGCAGAGTTCCACTACAGTATAGAATATACAGTTCCACACTTCCAATAACATTTATGTATCACAGCTCCTTATCTACAGTAGAATCACTATGAAAGCAGAGAGTGAAGTTTCCTTGAACAAGAGTGTTACAAATCACAGTGCAGGTTGAGAGATGTTGACAGCATGGGCATTGTAGCCAGAATGAATGAACCTCCATAAAGTATCTATAATTTATGGTATTTATATATTAGTATTTCCTTACAATACATACATTAAAATTCATTTTTCAAGAATAGATTATTATTTTCATTAATCACTGATACAGTGGATTTCATATCATAAAGAAAATAACATGAGTTCTTTCATGATGCAGTAGGGATATCCTCCAGAAAAAGCTGTAGATATCTGATATCTTTTCTTCTGTGTTTGTAATGAAATCACATATAGATTTATTCATTATGTATACATTAATATACACATCTGTATTTGCATGATAATAAACTCGTTGTTACAACAAATGCAAAGTGAGATATGAATAAGTTGCAGGAATCTGTATGAGAGGGACTTGGGAGTTAACATCGTATTTAACCTTTTGCCAGAGCCCCACATTAGGAGAACAATAAAGGAGACAAATTGTGTGCTGGCAAATATTGGAATGGCATTACTCATGACAAATGGTTTAGTGAAAAGAGAAGAGGTGGTGAAAGACTTATGTAAAATGAAATGTGGCCAGATGGCTAGAGTGGATGGTACTGCAGTTTAATTTTTTTAAGAAAGGGGTGACTGTATTGTTAATTGGTTTGTTAGGATTTTCATTTTATGTATGGATCATGGAGACTTGCCTGAAGATTGATGGAATGCATGTTCAGTGCCATTGTATAAAAGCAAGAGGGACAAAGTTGAGTGTTCAAACCACTGAGGTATTAATATGGTGAGTGTAACAGTTGAGCTGTTTGGTTGCATGGTAATTGAAAGGGTGGTTGAAATCACAGTGCATCAGATTAGGGAGGAACAGTGTGGTTTTAGGAGTGTTGGAGGATGTGTGGATCAGGTGTTTGCTTTGAAGAAAGTGCGTCAGAAATGCTTAGAGAAACAGGATATGTATTTTGCCTATATGGATCTGCAGAAAGCATGTGACAGGGTTGATAGAGATGCTTTGTGGAAAGTGCAATGAGGAGTTTATATCATGAAAGTAAGACGTGTGTGTGAGTGGGTAGAGTAGTTCCAAGTGAAGGTGCAATGAGGAGTTTTTATCAAGAAAGTAAGGCATGTGTGTGAGTGGGTAGAGTAGTTTCAAGTGAAGGTGGGTATGCAGCAGGGTGCATGATGTCACCATGGCTATTTGATTTGTTTTTGGATCGGATGGTAAGGCAGGTGAATGCAAGGGTCTTGGCGAGAGGAGCAGGTATGCTTTCTTCTGGGGGTAGAGGCGCCTGGAAGATGAATCATTTGTTGTTTGCTGATGATACAGCACTGGTGGCAGGTTCAAGTGAGAAACTGCAGGAGCTAGTGTCTGAGTTTGGGAGTGTGTGAAAGGAGATAGTTGAGAGTAGATGTGAATAAAAGCAATGTTATTAGGTTTAACAGTGAAAAAGTGGTTACTTGGAGTATGAGTTTGATTGGAGGGATCTTGGAGGAAGTAAAGTGTTGTAGATGCCTGGGAGTGGATATGGTAGTGAATGGAACCATGGGAATTTCAGCCACTGGATGGGTAAGGGGGCAAAAGTCTTGGGTGCATTGAGGGATGTTTGGAAAAAAGAGGTCATTGTCTTATGGGCAAAGATGGGTATGTTTGATTGTGTGTGTGTATTAGTCCTATAGCTACTATATGTATGTGAGGCATGGTTTTTAGACAAAAATATAAAGAGTAGGGTGAATGCGTTGGAAATGAAATGTTTGAGGACGATGTGTGGTGTAAGTATGTTTGATCAAATAAGAAATGATTAGATAAGAATAAGGTGTGGTAGTAAGAGGAGTATGTATGAGCTGAAAGGGTGTGCTGAAATGATTTGGACATATGGAGAGGATGAATGAGGAAAGGATGACTAAGATGGCATATATGTCAGAAGTGGAGGGAACAAGGGAAAAGGGGAAACTAAGGAGTAGGTGTAAGAATGGAATTACAGATGCTTTGAAAGCTTGGGGCCTGAAGTTGCAGGAGGGTGTGAGGCATGCAAGGGATAGAGCAAATTGGAACGATGTGGTTTACAGGGGATTACATGGTATCAGAGGGGTGAACCAGGGCATGTGAAGTAGTTAATGGGAACGACAGAAAAGTCTGTGAAGCCTGGTTTCAGTGCATTATATGATGGCTAGAGAGTTGATAGAGCAAATGATGCAGGAAATGGCAAACATATATGAAAAGCAAATAATTTTTATATTCAGAAACTGTAATGTTTGGTGATCACAAACATGGGTTGCTCTGGACAAACATCAGCGTATCGAAGTAATTCCTATGTATTAGATAATAGTCCAGTTAGGCTTTGGGTGTCTGATAATGTCAATTTATGCCATGTATATTGTCCAATATAAAGAGGTTTTACTCTGTTGTAATACTATTTTCAGAACTAACCAGAAACTGGCACTTTCTGGGAGAAGTGGTCTTGCAGTAAGAAGTTATTTTTTTTTCTATTGCACACACAGTTACCATGGGAAAAGCACTCTTTGTCTTGGTTATTTTGCTACCTTGGGATTTTTTCCTAAGAATATGTCGAAAGATAACTGATTTGAATGTTGATTTTTCTTTTTATACAGCTCTTTGTTGCACTTGCTTAGTATACTTAAGATTGTTACTGGTAACAACTCCAAGACCCTTCTCTTCATTTACTTTAGTTAGCAGCTTTTTTTAATGTTTGTTAGTCATGTTTAGCCTTCTTTTCTCCAGGGTGCATAACTTCACATTTATCTACATCAGATTTCATCTGCTGTTTGTCTAACCTCTCTACTAGTTTATTAAGATCTCTTTGAGTTATTTCACAATCTTGTCCATTTACAGCTCTGTTCCATAGTTTTGTATCTTAGATATGAGATCCAATTCTAGGTTGTTAATGTATACAGTGTTAGGAAAAGAGTTATGCCATGGACTGACCCCCATGATAATCCATTCATCACGTTCATTCAGTGTGAAAGAGCCATTTGAAATTACTTGTTGCTTTTGTGTCACTGAGCCATTTGTTAATCAGTGCACTTAATTCATTCCCTATACCATATGATTTTGCTAGTGCATGATGCTTATTGCACATTTTGTGTTTTGGACAACCCTAATTCGTGACTGCTCTTTACATATCTTTGTTGTATAATACTGTTTTTCAGTAGCTGGTCTCCAGGTGGAGTTATCTCTTTTAGGTTCACCTACATTGTCTTTAGTCAAGAGTTTAATCTCTTGTAAATGTATCTGTAGTCATTCTGTGTATATTTCTTAGTTCTCCTGGTATGACATTAAGTGAGTGTTCAAGTTTCCTCACTAGGTATTCACAAATTTTCATTTGGTGTCATTTTGATATATTTCCTGGTTTTATACTTGATATGATGATTCTATATCTAATTCTACGAGTTGGTTTCAGCTGTAGGATGTTACTTTGTTTACCTTCTGATTATTGCCAAGCATATACAATCATGTATCTGTTTCAGCATCTCTCAAGATAATAGAATTTAAGCTCTTACGGTTTCATTAAGGGAGGAAGGGAGAGAGTACTTACTTGCTGACATTTAGTTATGATGAAAATTAGACTGAAGGCAGGGAGAGTGCATAGTGCTCACCACAGGATAATGTAGAGTTACAAAAAAATATTCAGGTGCACACCACAGGATGATATAGAGTTACAAAGAATGAGTCATGTGAGTTATGTGTTGTCAAGTGTTATGTGTGAGAAGGAGAGATTATGTGTGTGGACTGAAAGCCAGCAGCCCACTTGTGGGTGGGGTGAAGCAGAAAGAAAAGACAGCTACCTGGGCTAGAGGAGTAACACCTGACAGCCACTGTAGTGCTGGTTCACTATGAGAGAGAGAGAGAGAGTGGGAGAAAGAGAGAGAGAGTACTTAATTATGAGTACTTTTGGTGAGCTTTACTAAAAGGCAGGGCTAGCACATGGCACTCATCAAGGAAAACATAGAATTATGCAGAAAGTCATGTGAGTTATGTGTTGTCAGATATTGTGTAAGAGATGAAGTGACTGTATGTATGTGGACTGAAAGTCAACAGCCCTTATGTGGTTGAGACAGAAAGAAAAGACAGCTACCTGGGCCCCGGTAGTGACACTTGATTGCCATTGAATATGGTAGACTGAGTAAGAAAAGATGTGATGATAGATTTATATGGAGGTAAGAAGAGTATGTTTAAGAGAACTGGGGAGGGTGTGATAAAATGATTCAGACTTATGAAGATGATGAATGAGGAGAGGTTGTGTCAAATATGGAGGGAACAGCGAGAAGGGGAGAGTGAGCACAAGAATGAAGGCTTGAGTGAGAAAATCTTTGAGTTATCATGGCCTAAACATGCAGAAGGGTGTGAGCCTTGCATGGGATAGTGAATTACAACAATTTGGTATACAGAGGACAACATGCTTTCAGTAGGCTAAAGCAGAATGTGAAGCAGTAAGGGGAAGCCACGGAAAGGTCTGTGGGGCTTGGCCATGGGTGAGGGCTTTAGTTCTGAACTTTGAGAATTATAAAGTCTAGCAAGTGGTGTTTCTGTGTTACAAAGAAGTCTTGTTTGGAGTTAGGAATCTAAACCACACACACACACACACACACACAAAAAGACAGCCCCAACTTGTCTTTTACAGGAATACACTACAAAAAGGAGCTGCTAATCCATGCTTTAACATCTCCAAGAACATCCTTAGTCCAGGGTGCATATTTTATATCTGATGGATAATGCTATGGCTGTCTGCTGCCTGATGAACAGGCTCTTGCAAATCCTTTCCTCTTATAGAATTAGTAGAGATTTCCTCCCTATCTGTGTCTTAAAAATTCTTTCTATCCATGCCTCTTATTTCTGAGTAGTGAGCAGTCTTAACATATATGTCAAGTAGGATGGAGGCTTTCAACTGGATCCTTTCCTTAGGAGTGTCTACCCAAGAGGATCTCTCTCCCACCAGAATTAAACCATTACTAACAACATGTGTATCTCCAGTTTTAGGCATGGGGCAGTTTCAACAGAAACTCTATCCTTAGATTGGAATTATGGGAAATATATATATTATTTTGCCCAGTACATCTTCTGGGAGAATTTCTTTTCATCTAGTTGACTTTCAGAGTTTATCAAAAGTGGAGCAGACAACTTGGTGCCAGAGACTCCTTAAGCTTTACTATATTCCTCAGTGATACTTCATGTTCTTCTAGACCACCTCAGCTTTTTCTGTAGAACCCTGATCTCAAGTCTTGGATTTTGGAGTTTACAAGTAAAGATTTTTTCAAATGCTTCTTCAAGCAGAGGTTTGGAGAATGCTTAGCAAGTGACCTTGTGCATAGCATTCACCCTTCTACTTAAAGACATTACGATACTAATCAGTCTAGAAAGTTAAGTCCTTCACTGAAGAATTTGCCACAGACATGACTGGAGCTCATGTTCAGAGTTCTTCTGAAGCCTTTTTTATGACAAGAATAAGGCTCATATCACTGTTGCCTCTTATAACAGTGCCTTTCTAGAACCCATCTCTGGGTTTTGGTGTCGTTCTTTTGGAGGAGACTGTTTGCCTCTCTACTGTAGCCCAAAGGGAAGCTCAGAAATTCTAGGCTTCTTACAGTCAAACAGTTTACTGGCAGTGTAACTCCTCAATGTCTTCATATGAAACTCTTCTTATAGCCTTGGGTTCTGGGAGGAGAGTTAGTGATTTGTATGCAGTCTCCTTTCACATGAATGTTCTCTGTTATGAAAATCTCATATGGGTTAAGATAAAACCAAACTCTAGATTTTTGGCAAAAATTGAAAATACTGAATGTAGAAATAGCTGTATTGTCATCCACTCTTGGAAGACTTCACCAAGAGAGCCTCATATATTATGCCCAGTCAATCCCTCAGTGAACATTTTGACTTCATCTAAGATTATCGGGGGGACCATTTATTTTTGTGCCCTAAAAGCTTGAAATACCTTTCAACAAAGAATATATGGATTAAGAAAAATGTTTTATTGGCTCACCCTATGTGAATACTAAAGTAACACTTCTTCATCCAATCCATGGTTCAACCGTTCCTGTTCTGAGGCCATCCAGGCAAGGGATCAGGCATATCAGGCGTGGAAAACCTTTCCTACCTCTGGCTCCCATTCACCTTTTATCACTGCCCACAATCACTGCAAGCGAGTTATTCGTGAGGCGAAGCATTTCTTTATGCAAAGGAAGTGCAATAACCTGTCCTCATCATCCATGGATATGTCTTTCTGGTCTTTTTTTTTATGTTGAAGGCTCCAGTCACGGACAAGAGTCCACATCAAGGCCAGGCCCTAATTGAAATATAGAGAGAATTGAGAAAGGGGGAAAAACAGACAGGGAAAGTATT
>JAUUDW010650376.1:0-10650 GCA_032361385.1 Panulirus guttatus | reverse complement strand
ATACCATGATGATTTTGTCGCCCGACTTAGGTTAGACTATAGATATTCATGGGACTTTGCCTCTCCTGTTGGTAATGACTAGACCAGATGGAAGCTATGTCATCAGAGCTATTCCCAAACCCTGCAACATTATTTACTTGACTGTTGGAAAATCATTGCGCTCAGAGAAACATTACAAGGTATGTGCAAACATTTCATCATAACACGGTTTTACCTCGGCTGCTTGAGAAGTATCATAACGTTGCTTATCGTAATAGTCATTTGTTTTAGATGTTTTAGTCGTTGTTGTTCAACTCTTGTAAACTTCACTTACCATATAAATCGCTGGATAATTCATTGTGCTCCCCAAACCACGTTAACACTTTCTCAGCAGTAACCTAAAATCTGTTTCAGTCGATGAGGCCCAGTCCCAGGACCTTTTGTGCTCTCTGTATCCTCTTTTGCCCCACCGCCCACAGGATGAGTAGGAGTGCACTTTACATTACCCGCTCTTGCGGCTAGAATGAAAATGAAATCAGTGGAATCCTGTCTAGTGCTGGGCTTCGGCCCGAGTCTCATGGTGGCCCCAACTTATCCTGGGATGTTGGGGACTGTCTTGACGCGGACTCGGCTACATTTTGCAGTTTGTGGAAAATTATCGTCGTTAGTGTGTATGATGCGGTGTGATGCTCCGGTAATGTCCTGAATGTGTTTTGTAGGGGGACATTAAGAGAAGCTGTTAGTGACGGTAACTTAGTGGGGTGGGCCTCTCCACACTTGGTCACAAAACACACACACACACAGGCATGTTAATTAACGGTACGATGGAGAGTGAAGTCCCGCCTCAACCTCTCGAGCTCAGAGGAACGACCCTTGAACACGAGAGGACGACCGCTGAGCAGGGTGGCCGAGACTTTGAAACGTCATCAGGTCAAAAGGCCAGGGCTGCCCATGGGTAGCGCTGCCGTGCTCAAGGGGTTGTCACCTGTGTGGCGGCTGCTAGGGTGGTCAGTGGACTGACGAGGGCGTCCTGGTTTTCCGCTGCTGGGGTGGTGGTGAGGGTTGTCCTAGGGGCTTCAGCAGGGCTGCATACTTAAAGGAGGGTTACTATACTGTACCTCCTGAAGGTAAGGAACTCGTTAAAGAGTTTGCAGGTCGTTTACAGTTTCTGGCTTGACCCAGACGGGAAGTTAAGAGAACTTGAGGTTCTTGCGGGATGCCGTTATTACAAGTTGAATTACTCACTCAGTTTTTGGTCTCTTGAAAATGAGTTTGTTAGACGAACGGGAAGAACTGTCTTGTTCCTCTACTTATTATATCTCACGGAGCTGTGTTACTCGAATTGCAGTGTATAGAACACTCTGTCTGGAGTACGGTATGAAACAGTGTACCGAACGCGGTGTATTGATTACGTTATAAAGCAGTGTTTAGAAAGCGATTTATTGAATACGTTATGAAGCTGTGTGCAGAACACGGTTCAGAAAGTACGGTACGATGCAAGGTACAGTACACACTGTATACTGGGTAGATTAGTCACACCTTAACGTGGGGGGAGGAGAGATGGCGGCCTGCGCACCGCGCCGTCGCAGAGAAAGGTTTTACTCGTGAGACGTTGACACATCAGGTGGCTGGAATTCGTCAGCCCTGGTGTGTTTTTTTTTTTATTGACGGCATTGTCGATGGTTATTGACTGGCTTGCAAGACCGGAAAATAGGACATTGCTGCGGTGTCGTGTCTTGTGTGCGAGACAGGCGTATGTGTCAGTGTTGCGCGGGTGTTGTGTGATAGCGTGGCGACGTGCTGGGGGGAGTGGGAGTCGCAGCAGATGACATTTCTTGGTTTTACGTGAAATCAAGACATAACGAAGTATATGTCAGACAATCATATTTCATCAAAGGACCCAGTGTCTGCAGACTTTCAAGAAACGCGGTGCACTTATACTCAGTAAAGTCACAGCGGCAGATTGGTGTGATGGCGAAAGGAAGTACACGTGAAAATACATGTTATATAGATTGACGATGGATCCCGGTGATTTGATTTAATCATTTGATGTTCGAGAAGTTCCTGACGAAGTGTCAGTGAGGAAGACATCACCCTGAACACGAGTCGTGTATGAAGGCGATCTGTGTAGCTTGTGAACACTTCCATCACGCCAAGATTTTGTGTAGAATGTTAGAGCAACGGGCGACACGCGAACACGATTGACGCCACAGTTTACTAATGTTGATACGATACAGCAGTCATGGAAGAGTGCACATAAAGAATAGTCAGCCGTAAGCAGTTATTAGAATCATTAGGAAAAGAAAGAATAAAGTGAGTAATTATATAAAAATGAATGAAATCATGAGTAATATTCAGTGTTGACCTCATCCCTAACATCTGAACAATGAGTTCCCGTAAAACACTAATTTCCAGAATCAGAAGAAACTGCTTGAGACGTGAAGGAAGAAGTGCGGTTAAGTGCGGTTATATTTCTTCGTTGGGTTCATTTAGCGGGTTATCATTAGTCCTTGGAAGACGTGGCTGTGCTTTGCTAGTGGCGGCAGGTTGAGTTGCCTCACCGGCTGGAGAATAACGCCAGATGAACCACAGAGGAGATGCTGCTCTGGTGAGGCGGCTCAGGATGTACTACAGTACTGGCAGTAACCCCAGCACATGTGACATGAGGATTGTCATTGTTTTGTAATGTTACAGTGGTAAGAGAAAACTGGGAGAGTGTGGAAAGGAGTTAGAGGAAAGGGGGAAACAGGCATCGTAATAAGGGAGACATTAGTCTCTCCGTTTGGTGGCAGCACCGTAATTTACAGCTATAAGGGAGAACAGCAATTTTTTTTTTCTTAACATATGTTGAAAGTTCTTATTCTCTCACCATCTCTTCATTAACTAGGGTCAGAAATAAGAGCCCATCCCTGAAAGTTATGGATCCCAGTGACAAATCTTGGTTGTCTCTGTCATGGGAGTCTGCGTAATGTCGATGTATACTCTGCCTTCAGGAACGTTACTGAAGGATTCGTAGGGTCCAGGGAGGGAGGACCTGCCCCATGGAGAATGCCCGAACGCGCTAGCTGACCGTTGCAGTTGGCTCGCAGGTCTTGTTGTCTGCAAATTAAAGTATAGTTGGCAGCAGTGTCAGATTCCTTATGATGGCTGCAGCAAGGGACCTCTTGACATTAGTTTTCGACAACTCTTTGGAGAGGATGGTGCCCCAGTCCCATCATGACATTTGGAACTCTTCGAATGCCCTTGGTCGTCTGCGAGTGGTGGGTCGTTTCCCGAAAGGTGGTGCTCATCACCAGTTGAAAGGTCGTTCCCGAGTAGGTGGTGCACTTGACCTAGTCATCATCTTCGTCTTCCAACCCCCATAGCTTTAAAGGGTCGTTACTCGGGTCGTCTTGGCAGACCGTCTCAATGGTAGACATTACGTCAGTCATAGGTGTAGTGGATTCCCGCAGGGCATCGTAAGTGTGGCTCTAATGTGGCTTCTATATTGATGAAGTGGAAGGTGTATGCCAGTCAGTTTGCTTATAAATCTCAGAAAATGACGATTTTATTTCAGGGCAAAATAGAATCGATAAAATGTCACATCATAGTAGTTGAAATCAGTGATATTATTAATCTAAGCAGCTATTTAAAGCAAAATCAGTCTGATGTCACTCGTAGCAATGGATTCAAAATAATGAAACGTTTTACTTTGAAGTAGGCAAAGTGCTTTTTCTTCAGCTGAGTTCTATGTATATGGAATGATTTACCAGTAAGGGTAGTTGAAATTGATATCAGAGATACATCTAAAAAGAAAAAAAATTAGCTCCAAGTCTACGAACGATTTTATATGCGCATCGGTAGATATAAAGTTTGCAGATATTTATCTACTGTTTCTGGTCTGTTCTGCTATCACGAAAAGCCTCGATAGGATCTGTCGGTCTGTTCATGTTCACGTTCCTGTGTATTCCTTCGTATTATAGCAGGAACACATCTGTTTCCTAACGTTTGGCGTCAAACACGCACGCTTTTATCCCGGTCTGTTCCAGGTTCTAGTAATGCTAAGTATTCTAGATAGTAAGTATACTTGATTATTGTATCTGTATATTGTTAATACGTATAAAGCTGTTATATGTATTTACTGATTACAAATTAGCTGTATGAAGGAAAAGGCAGATTAGTTAAAGAGATAGATTGACAGTGAAAGACGTCATATCCATCTGCCTGATCCAGTCGACTTTATGCTTTTGGCGAACATGATGATCGTCCGCCCTTGGTGGCGTACCACTGTAGTCGGTTTCAGCTGCCGCTGCAGGCGGTATTTAAGAGGAAAAATGTTGCAGTGTCAGCGTGATTCAGTGATCCCTGGTGGTAAGTGTACCTGTCGGCGATGGGTCGAGGTGTGGCGGGCGACACTGGAACGCCAGTGAGCGTCCCTGTGACGTCACCCTGGGCACTGGAATCCCGGCCCTCGTACACTCCACGCACAGCTCCGCTCGCCACACCCTTCTGTGTACAGCAGTGATAAACGCAAACTCCGTAGCGAAGGCCAAAAATGTTCTAGTATATAATTCTGGTAAATCATGAGTAAGGCTTGACATTCATCAGTGGAGCAATGAAGGCGGAAGTTCGGACGGCCTTGACTTAGAGACGTGAATGCCGCAGTGGATGTTATATGCATTTATATTTCTTCTTAGAGTACGTGAGCAAAGTCAGGGTGACACGCAGACAGGGATACAGCTCGCCTCCCTGGGTGCAGGACCACAGGCTGAACTTTACCGGCGACGTTAGTAAGGTCATTATCGTCTGCTGGGTTCCAGATCGTGTCTGTGTGAACCTCTGGTATGTGTGTAGCGCCCATCAGCGGCGTCTCCCATCTGGTCATGACACCCCCGCACATGACTGCATACTTCTGAAGACCTCCCTCACGCGGAATCCCAGAAAATGATTTCAGAGACTCGGGGTTTCAGGCGCCATTGGGGCAGTGGAGCGGTAGACTATGTTGCCGGTATCTATAAAGATAACACAACACCTGACCCAGGAACAGTTGTTTATGGACCGGATTTAGTAATGTCGTTCTACACACGTTTGACAGGACTGTCTATCACTACGCAGCCCAAATGTTGTTGGAAACCCCGTGAGTTAGACATTATTTTATGGGCTTCCGTTAGTACTAAAGCAGTGATATTTATTGTTCGCGTTGATACATTGTTATAGTTGCCTGCTCAACATAGCCCGGTGTGTGTGTGTGTGTGTGTGTGTGTGTGTGTGGCGATCGTTACTGGTTGCAACGGATTTTGACCTCCTTGGTTGGGTAATTGGCACATTTTCCAGAAGCCATTACACCCGCTCGCACCACACACTAGTGAAGGAATTCCACCGGAAGTGTCCAGTGTTGGGTGCTGCAGGCGGCAGGCCCTGCAGCAGGGCGCCCCACCACTCTGCACGGACCCCTGCTGGTGACGTGTGTCGAGGCCAGGACGGTAACCGTACGTCACCGCCCATTGCCGTGTCTTCCTTGTGGTCATTTATAATGCTGCAGGCGATGGTTAAGAGCCAAGATATTGCTTTGTCAACACAGACTAATTTGGAGTGCCCCTCTCAATTGTTGTTGTGTGTGCGTGTATGTCTATGCTTCCTTGCACGTGTTAGTATTTTGTTTTTTCTTTTGTTCGTTTAGGCACTTTTCTTTTTTATTTTCCGGGTGCTTTGTGGTTATTTATGGCATTTTACGTTGTCGCGTGTATTCATGACGTTCGCTCTGTTGTGGTAACACTTTTCGGAAAGGTCTTAGTAATGTATCGTGAATGGGAGTGTGAGATCATCGTCATGGTGTCGTGTGGTGACTCGTTGTGGGCTAGTATAGTGCTTCATTTACGTTTATAACGTTGGGTGTAGTGGTTGCGTGTCTCTTGTTAGCGAAAGGCCTTAAAGTTATGTTGTGGATGTGGTGTGTGGCACGCCTGGTGTAGTGTGTCGTAGACTACAGCCATGTTACGTGGTGTGGTGCGGGCTGGATTTGGTGCAGTGTGGTGTGGTGTGGGGGTAGGCTGGGTGTTGTGTGGTGTGGTAGTGTTTGCTACGCAGTGAGCCTGGCCTCTCCCCCTGATATGGACCAGATAAGCCTTATCACCTCTTGACTGGCCTTGATAGCAGTATCTCCCTCTTCAAACCAAATCCAATTCGTGGTTAGAGACGTCTCACTGGTCTGGCATATTGATCCCTTCGGCACAACGGCATGACCCTAGAGCACGACGGTACAGCCCTTGAGGGCGACGGTACAGCCCTTGAGCACGATGGCTCGACCTTGCGTGTATGAGGGCTTTTATCCCTGAGGATCAGGTGAAAAACAAATCATATCCTGTGGTCATTCTGTCGTACCTTCATGCTCAAGGGTCGCACTGTCGTGGTTATGCTCAAGGGTCGTACCATCGTGGCCACAGAGTTACCAACGCCCTCTGGGTGGGTGGGTAGTGGGGTATTTCAGGTCTCTCTAACCTGGGCTCTTGATTATTATGGCATATTTTTTCTGGGGTGCGGCATCTGTGCCATCCTCCCGACCTTCAGCCACTTGACCGTGGATAGACCATGTGTTGGCCCATCTAGCAGAAGGTGGAGCGTGACGAACGATTCTTGCCAGGAGCATAAAATGTTCAACCGGACTCAGGCTGGAGAAGTAGGAGGTGGAGCATGAGGGTCTCATGCTCAGCCTCGCCTGGGGTCGAGCATGTGGCATGATCCACTTGCCCCGAATTGGGTCATGATGAGGTCTCCTTGGCCTTGGCTTGTGGTAGTGGGCTGAGTTGGGTGACTGGTGGCACGTCGGCACGCCCCCCCCCCCCGTGCTGACCATGCTGTGTTAGGGGTACAGTGGTCGTGGTAGTGGCACTGCGGATGTCCGTGTTAGTGGTGGTACTGCGCATGTTTTGCTGAGAGTGCTGTGGTCGTGGCACAGTGAGTGTGTTTCTGGTACTGTAGGTGCGTTAATGGCACTGGTGTTGTGTTAGTGGCATTGGATGTGTCAGTGGCAGTGGTTAGTAGCGCTGTGATTGTGTCAGCAACACCGTGTATGTGTTAGTGGCGCTGAAGGTCGTAGGTGCGGGTAAGGTAATAAAGCAGAGCTCTCTCCCAATGCGCATCTTAATCCCTTACCTAACCCCCTATTTTTAATGCCCCCTCTCCCCCCACTTCCAAGTGTTATCCATCCCCTCTTGCCCCCCCCCTCCCCCGGGGCCATTCCCCGCGTGAGGAGCAATAAGGAAGCTCTTCATGCCGTTTTGGGCCCCGCGGGAGATTACTAGATTAACATGGGATGTGTGGCAGGTTGATTAGAGTGAGAGGCTACATCAGCCAAGGATCTCAACGGCAGGACCTCCACAGTGCTCACACTGTGTGTCGGGAGACGGGGGGAAAGACCTGTATCACAGCAAGTCGGCCGAGGGTGTATAGATAAGGCAAGGCACCAGTAAACACGTTTCCAGTCAGCTTTCCCACACGCGCCCATCACATAACCTGCACCATACACTGTCCAACTCTCTCCTCCATTTTAAAAACCACGCCTTCCCTTACCAACCCCTTCCTCTTCTCTCTAACCATCGCATTAAAGAAAAAATGAATATAACCAGGACGGAGCAGTATAGTGACGATGTTGTATGCCTAGAGGGAGGAGTATGATATTGGCTGGTGTGTGTGCAAGGTTACCGTCAGTCGTGTGCCGGCCAGCTTTGCACTGGGGATAAAATTAGCAAGTGTCGCTGGTGAGTATACGATGGGGTGCGATGTGCTGTCATAAGGCTCATCCTGGGCCTACGGAATAGTGTGTCAGGCTTGGCTGTGGGTGGCAGTTTTTGGATTCAACACATTATGCATAACACAGAGGGAATAGATGTGTGCAGATGCAGCCGTTTTTCGTTTATTCCTAACGCAAACTCGCTGGATATTTCGTAAGATTAGCTTGAATGAAAATAAGGGAGAACGTAAAGTGAGAAAAATGAATGATAGATGTGGCAGATGCAAGGACGACTTTAGTGGTCGGCCTTCGTGATGTTACTTGCCTCATAAACGAAGGAAGATGGCATGGCTCATGTGCACATATTAAAGGTCATAAGTGCGATTAAGATGGGTTTATCCTCCTCATCCTCGACATTTTTATGTATGCCTATGAAACAGTCCTGTATTTTGAGTATTGTGTACAGCACAAGCAGACCCGTGAGAAAGAATTTCCTGAAAGATGATCACGAGGAAGACCAGCAGGAAAGGGTTGAGGTGAAGGAAGGGCTAAAAGAAGAAGGCGTAAACCATCTCACTGGCGAGGTATGGGGATCTTGTCTTGGACGTGTGTGACACTGGGAAGCCTGGTCGAGTGAATAGGGGGACAGTCCTGGTTTCACGCAGGGTGGGTGTGGGAAGGCTGTATGTTGCTGGGAGGAGTTCATTTTATGGGACGAGTGTTGGTCCTGCCACCCGGAAATGAGCAAGTCAACATTAGAGGTGAAATATTGCTTCAGGTTGTATAGCTGAGGCTCAGGACGCAGCTGGGACAGCGTGAGTCATACCTCCAAGCTGAACGGATGGCACGAATCGCCGTAACACCAGCCCAGACGTGGCCAAGTGGAGAGTCGTGATCTTATGACAGAGACAGGAATATGTGAATGAATGGTAACAGACGGATAAGGGAGCAACCCCTTCAGTCGTCTTTGCAGGAACATGTCGTAGCCGGAGACGTACACGACAGCGCTACAGACACTCAGCTACAGTGAAAAAAGGTAGAAGACCAAATATTGCAGTGGACCTTTCAGAGAACTCTCCTCCCTACGCATCTCAAAGTCGTGGAACAATTTTCGTATTTACCAGTGCCCGGAGACTTCGACGGAGGTACACAAGTAAAGCAGGTCCCTCTGCAGAGGCGTCTCGTGACTGCAGGAATTGAGGTGTGGCAGTCTTCCTGGGAACTTGCAAACAAAGACATTTATGAAGTGCAACGCTGACACAGGAAATGGCAACTTGTATAGAAGGGAACGAGTACGAGGTATGGGAAGTTTGTGTAGTATAATGTACGAATAGCAACTCAGCTGCCAGAATCGAAGAATTATGTGGCGGAAATCCGAGTTACCAAGATTGACAAATTTGTAGTTATTGCTGTCACCTACAAACCAACGTATGCAAAGTCAGTGGAATGTACAAAAAATGACTGAAGAACATGGGGACACATTACCATAGATAACATAGAAATAAACGTAGTATTGCAGGTGGAGAGTTGTGCAGCAGACTCTATAATGATTGTGAGATGTATGCCATCAGCTGCCTGGTAATACAACCAACTATAGGAAACTATTTTGGGTCTGATTCTGTCGATAATTTTAAACAACACATGGCGCCACCCTTTTCAGCAACGTGTTCAAATCAAAATGTAACTGAATTACAGCAGTTCAGTGACATACCAACAGAGTACAGGATATTCTGAATACCAACGAAAAGGAAATGTATAGACTGGGAAGGAGTAAAAAATGACTTACCTGCTGTGCATTGCACATCTGGTGCGAGTGACACACCAATTGATGAATCTCAGGAAAGAGTCACTGCAGAAGCATTCTAATAGTACGCCAGACCTACACAAATGATAGTAGAGTATGGGAGGACCTGCCTTTTCTCTCTCATTGTTTACTGATGCCTATGAGTATGTCACCAGTTACATTTGCTAATTTTGTAATGCTGGCATCCTGCCCTTCTGTGAATGGGGCATATTCTCTCTTTAAGAATAAACTTCTGAGATCTGTCAAACTTAAAGGAAACAGATAAGGCACCTTTCTCTCGAAAGAAAATAAATATTTTTAAAGAAGTGAAAGTCATTGGTAATAAACTCACATTTACAGGAGCAGAGTGCTGTTAGTGAGAAAAGATAAATACTTATACATATTTAAGATGAAGGACCAATAGTGGTGCTACTGGCCTGAAAAGAAAAAATTAGTCCTCATATAGAAAAGATAGAGATGTACGCGAAATTTTAAGGAAGGAGAGTGATTGAAGCGTTCAGTCAGCCAGTAATGATGAACCCTCGAGATGAAGCCGATAAGTTTTCGAGTAGTATTACCTTTGTGGCCCATCCTGTATACAGCCGATTCCACAGCTACGCCAGCACGCTTTGGCGGGACCAGTGACTGCTTGCCTCTGCATCCCACACCAGGGCCATTCTCCTTGAAATATTTGCTAATAAAGACTCACAAGATTTCATTAGCTCTCACTGAACATCCTCAGGCGAGAGCTTAGAATCGTGGTGTTTTCCCAATCTGAAATTAACAGGCATTCCCCGACTGGCTAAGGTGGGAAGCAAAGTCTTCTCATGAGTACTATCGACCAGTAGTTCATGCATCACACGTCATTACAAAATGTAGGGAGTCCCATTTAAGATTAGCGTACCCAACTGGAGATAAGAGAAGGCGTGAGGGATGGCAGATCTTTAAAACGCGCAACTACTGCAGTTCTAACAGACAAAGTACTAACTCCCAATAACTATGACCTGGCTCATTTCAAGAGACATGTTTTTCTCTTTCTCAGAAATTTGTAAATACTTTCCTTGTCTGTTTTTCACCCTTTCTCAATTCTCTGTCTTTCAATTTGGGCCCTTCCTTGATGTGGACTTTCGTCCGTGACTGGAGCCTTCAACTCAAAAAAAAAAAAAAATAGGCTACACAA
>JAUUDW010650365.1:0-10651 GCA_032361385.1 Panulirus guttatus | reverse complement strand
AGGGTCATTAGGTACTTCATAGCTATTAAGTTTATGGAAATAAGGAGCATTTTGTGTTCTTTGTTGTAGTTTTGTCCATGACTGGAGCCTCCAACATAAAAAGAAATAAAAAAGTTATTTGCCATATTTTTAATGTAGTGCTCACAAATTTGCTTGAATCTCTCTAATATGCTTTGTCTTTTTCAGCTTTCTTCAGGATGTTCAGTATCGCTCATTAATGATCAATAGTGCCAACTATAATGTTCGACTTATGCGTGAACGCAAGACTCGCCTCCCATTTCTTGATTCACAGACAGGTCAGTGTTTGTATTCATGTGATATTATATATGATTGAATTTTTATACATAATTGCTTCTCTCATCTTAGCAAGGGAGCCTCAAGAACACACATTCAATCTAGCTGTCTTGTATGGTACACCAAACCCAAACCTTACTTTTCACAATCATGCCCCACAGAGTCACATGGTTTACCTTAACTACATCACATTCCCTGGTTAAACCCAATGGCAGAAAGTTGCCCTTTCCCTTCCCTTTGCAGTACATAGATCCACTTTGCTCTTTGTTATTTCCGTGAATGTACAAACTCTGGTACACCAAGCCTCCTCAACTCCATCCATCCATCTCCTCTTTGGTTATGATATGATTTGATTACCTGACTATAATCCAATGAAATTATTGTAATGATTAATGCTGCAATAGGAAACACGAAAAAAGGCCACATCCGCTGACACTCGGTCTCTAGCTGTCATGTGTAATGCACAGAAACCACATCTCTCTATCCACATACAGGTCCCACAGATGTTTCTATGGTTTACTCTAGACGTTTCACATGCTCTGGTTCAGTCCGTTGCTAGCACGTCGACCCCAGTATGCCACATTGGTCCAGTTCACTCTATTCCGTGCATGCCTTTCACCCTCCTGCATGTTCAGGCCCTGATCGCTCAAAATCTTTCTCACTCCATCCTTCCATCAAAAATTTGGTCTCCCTGTTCTTTATTCTTTCACTTCTGACACATTTATCCTCTTTGTTAACCTTTCCTCACTCGTTTTCTCTACATGTCCAACCATTTCAGCACACTGTCTTTGCTCTCACAACCACCCTCTTTTCATTACCACTTCTTTTTTCTTACCTGTCATTATTTACTCAAGCAAACCCCTTCACACCACATATTGTCCACAAACATTTCATTTCCAGCATACCCACCTCCTTCCCTCAGCTTTATCTATGGCCCATGTTTCGTGTACGTATGATATCACTGGGACTACTATACCTTCAAAAGTACCCATTTTGCCCTTCCAGATAACGTTCTCACCTTCCACACATTCCACCAGGTAATTCTCTTTTACTTCCATAGATACATTCGCTGCCATGTCCACTCTCAGGTATCTAAAACACCTCACTTCCTACAGGTGTTCTCCATTCAAACATCCCAGCTAACATATCCCTCAACCCTGCTAAATTTAATAATCTTACTTTTAGCCACCTTTATCCTCAGCTTCTTCCTTTTATACACTTTTCCAAACTCAGTCACCAATTTCTGCAGTTCCTCACTCATATCTGCCACTTGTGTTGTATCATCAGCAAACAACATCTGACTCACTTACCTAGCCATCTTATTCCCCACAAACTGCATACTCGCCCCTCTCTCCAAGACTCTCGCATTTGCCTTCCTCACCACCCCATCCATAAACAAATTTAATAACCATGGTGTTATCACACACTCCTGCTCGAACCATTCACTTTCCTCTCTTCCTACTCGTGCACTTGCCTTACAACCTTGATTAAAGCTTCTCACTGCTTCTAGCAGCTTTCCAACCACACTATTTTCTTAAGACTTTCCACAAGGCATCTGTATCAGACCTAATATATGCTTTCTCCATATCCATGAATATTACATACAAATCCATCTGTTTCTCTAAGTACTTCTCACACTCATTCTTGAAAGGAAACACCTGATCCACACATACTCTATCACCTCTAAAACCACACTGCTCTTCCCCAGTCTGATGCTCTGTACATGCCTTCACTCTCTCAATCAATACCTTCCCATACAACTTACAGGTACACGCCACAAACTTATACCTCTATTTTTTGACCACTCACCTTTATCCCTATAGCGTTTATGAGTAGCACTATACATGTACTTCGAAGTCCTCAGGCACCTCACCATAATCCATGCATGCGGCGAAAATCCTTACCAACCACTCAACAACACAGTCACCCCGTTTCTTAATAAATTCAACTGCAATACTATCTTCTTCAGCTCCTTTGCCACGTTTCATCTTACGTAAGGCTTTCACCACCTCTTCTCTCCACCAAACCGCTCTCCACGGCTCTCTCACTTCGCATACCATCCATAACCAAACACACTACATCTGCCACCCCGTCATCAAACACAAGTAAGAGTCCTTCAAAATACTCATTCCATCTCTTTCTTACTTCATCACTTTCTGTTACTACTTACCCCTTTTGCCTCCTTCACCGATGTTCCCATTTGTTCATATCATGAACTGCTTCGAAAACAACTTATTCTCCCTAAATTTTACTCTCATTTGCCCTCCTTTTCAAAAACCCCTGCACTTTCCTCTTGACCTCCTGCCGTTTTCTCTTACAGATTCCCAATCATTTGCACTCCTTGTAAATACTGCTCAACCGCCTCTTTTTTTTCTTTTTTTTTTTAAGAGCAACTCTCCTTCATCCCACCACTCACTACCATGTTTCATCTGCCCATCTCCCTCCCTTCGCATGCCAGATGCATGTCTCGCACATGCCAACGCCACTTCCCTAATAAAAACTCATTCCCCTTGTTTCATTTAATCTTACCTTTTGCCGTTCTACACGCGATCTCCAAAGTCTCTTTCCCATGCTCACTTAACTCCCACAACTCTCTCCTCACCGACATTGTTTCCACATTCCCGCAAAACCTCTACAAATCTTCAACCTTGCTTCCACAAGATAGCGATCAGACATCTTATCAGCTGCCCATCGTAGTACATTTACATCCAACAGTCTTCTACACGCTTATCAATAAAA
This sequence comes from Panulirus guttatus, assembly GCA_032361385.1. Taxonomy (NCBI): domain Eukaryota; kingdom Metazoa; phylum Arthropoda; class Malacostraca; order Decapoda; family Palinuridae; genus Panulirus; species Panulirus guttatus. Next base: position 7,618 of record JAUUDW010650365.1, on the reverse strand, counting down.
GTAAGCTTATATTGCCCGATGACCATATCTGCCACGTACATATACCTGTGCATAGCCCTCAATTTAAACCAGGTAGTCCCAATCATGTGAAGTGTCCGGGTTAAACCACGGAAAGGTCTGTGGGGCCTGGTTGTGGATAGTGAGCTGTGCTTTCGGCGCATTACATATGACAGATAAAGAACGAGTGATGATTGATTTGTGCCGGGAAACAAAACCCCGGCAAATTTATTGTGTACCCCCATATTCATCCTGTGAGCGGTAGCGCAAAAGGATTACAAGGGTCACAAAGGGTCTTAGTCAGACCCCAGTGGGTTGATATTGCATGCTTTACATAGTTACATAGTTTCATATGTTAAGTTCTACCTACTAGATGCAAAAAGTGGATACAAACTTAAAATTTCGGGTATCTTGTCATTAACAATAAGGTGTTGTGACATTTCTTGAAGGGTTTGTTTAGATCTATCCCTGAACGGCTCTAATTTCTCACATTCTAAGACACAGTGTTCCAGTTTGTGTCCAAATCTTCTCCTCTTGTGAGTACTTTTCCCTCTTGTGTTTATGCAAGATGATTGTATTTGTTGTCTCCTCGGGGAACGCCCCCTCACGGTGATCACACCACTTATAAGGCATTGAAGGAAGTCGTTTCGTCACCGCTGGAATACAACAGTCCTTGAGCACAGCTGTTACGATCCACGGGTCGTACCCCCGTGGTCAGGGGTCGTACGATAGTGCTCGTAGGGATGATATGCCATAAGCAACGCCAGTCAGCATTTCGCCTCAGCTTGCACGGGAGTTGAGGAAGGTGTTCAGTGCATAGCACTACCGCGACCCGGTGTCTGCCTTGGTGCTCTGCTCCTGCCGGATCATCCATCCTTCCCACTCCTGCGGCAGCGCGACTGAAGGCAGGCATTCAAAACGCTCTCTTCCTGTAGCACGCAATATTCACATGCGTCTCCAAGTTGTGAGATAGCTTTTATCCCCTTTGGGGTTGGGTTATTGTACTGGTGCATGACGACTTACGACCAGAGCCCAAGTTCACGTAGTTCCTGAATGAGTACATATATTACGTTATCTTATATATTCATGTGTGATTATTAGATGGCATTTATTTGTTTGTTAGTTCAAATTGTTTATTTTGTTCATTTTAGTGAGGGAAGCATTTCGTATGGCTAGAGATAGATAGATAGATAGAGAGAGAGAGGAGAGAGAGAGAGAGAGAGAGAGAGAGAGAGAGAGAGAGAGAGAGAGAGAGAGGCATATGCAAATGCCGTAGAGAGACGTAACCTTAGTTAGTGTGGATTATATCACCAATATGTCTCTGCAACTGGGGGGAAACTCCCACCAAGGTGAACGGGACCAGGCATCTCTGCTGTCCGTGGCTCACGACGACACCTTCTTATTTCCTACTGTGCCGCCGTAAAGTAAACAACAACCAGACTGCCAAGGTTTGCAGTATCATTTTTTTTAATTCTTTTTTTCGTTGGGACTCTTTACTTACCCAGTCGGGACGTATCTGAGGTTCGTGAGTCAGGACGGTGGCCGAGTCATGAGGAGGGAATGACGGACGAGAGTCGCTGGTGGAGTAGGTAGGAGTAGATAGTGTTCAGGTACGCTAATGGATCAGACGCAGGAAAAAGGCGTGGGTTCCGTTCGTGGGAGGTGAGGCGGCTGTAGGGACAGGGGCGGTGTGTGTGTGTAGTTAATGACAGGGTGCACTCGTTGCCGGTACGGCAGGGTGAGGCCCTGGCCTGTACTACGGATGACAGGGTGTATATGAGAGGGCTGTGTTAGCAGCAGGCATGCTTAGGGTGAGGACGGAGGCTGGGAGCAAGTGTGGCAACCTCAGCTGATCCAGGGGGACCTGGAGGGTGAGTGTGTGGATGGAAGGTCTGAGGCAGGGCAGGGTTGTGTAGCTAATGCAGGTGCACTAGGGTGAGCTGTGGGGCCTGTCGCGCCCTCCGGATAACCGGGAGGTACACAAGAGGGTAGCTTTCTCCTCGTTACAGCTGTCTTGTTGTACCGTGGACACTGTACACGTGCCTCGTGTTGGTGTGTACGTGTTTTTGTATGTCTGTGTGTGTTTGTGCCATGCTTACGTATATTGTGATGATAGTTGTATTAATTCAATCGTCCGTATCCAACAAAATCTTGAGTGAATCATAAGATTCAGTACGTCACTGATATATAAATGATTCGTATTCATGCATCCTCTTACTCACACTCTTCTCTAGCAGTGTATCTCACCGCCAAAAGCATCGCGCCCTCCAGCTCTCCCAACAACCACTCCTGCTAAAGCCTGTGATATTTTACCGGGCTGTCAAGATTGGCAGACTTGTAGCTTCGGGCTGGTGAGCCAATGGACATGAGAGTTACTGTCCGTTTATTATCATCTCACTGTCCTCAACAACCCTCTCAGTGTTCCCAGCTGCTCCTCTCCCCTCTCTCGCTCCCCAGAATACCTGGTACTCTCACAGTGCCCCCTCAGCATACCTACCCCTCTCACAGTGCCCTTAGCTTACTTTTCCGCTCTCACTGTGTTCCTAGCTTACCTATCGCTCTCACAGTTTCCCCAGCATGCCTGCCACTCTCACAGTATCCTCAGCATACCTGCCACTCTCACAGTGCCCCCCTGGCCATCTCCTCTCGCGACTCGTTCCGGCTTGTCTCCTTCAAATAAATCCGTAATTATCTTTCTGCTCTGGTTCCTACGCTTGTCCCCTCTCGTCACTGGATTAACCCGCACGCTGGCAGGGTCCAGCTGTTATTGTTGTAGCTAGAAACTGATCTTTGGACGCACCTGGGGCTCGTGTTTTGTGATTCTGTACGGGAGGGGACGGACCTGAGGCCTTCCCCCAGCAGAGCAAGGACCGTGACCCGAACTCAGTTACAGCAAAGACCGTGACCCGAACTCAGTTTCAGCAAAGATCGTGATCCGAACTCAGTTTCGACAAAGACCATGACCCGAATTCAGTTTCGATCAGAAAATACACCATGAACTTCATGCGTCTCGTCAGGGAGTGAGATAGCTTCTTAATAAACGTACTTCAGGGAAAATTGGTGCATAGTGAACGGGAGAAGAGGTCCACATAGTGTATCAGCGAGTCGGAGAATAAGGATTGATGGTTAAGAACCACTGATGGCATTTAGGGAATAAGGGTGGCCAGTCAGGGAGGACGTGGGTATGAAGTTGAGGTCCTTCCCTCCTCGGGGACGAGGGTACCATTAATAGGAACTAGTGTGTTGTGTATTTATAGTGTCGCGAGAGTACCCGGGCTATAATTCCATATAAGAGCGATGCCCTGTGCGTCTGTAATACGCTGTGATTTTGGTTATCGGCCTTCAAGGCGTTGGAGGAAAAAATTGTATGTAATTTGTGGAGATAACTCTTAAAATAACCTTACATTGATTATATTGGTTTAATGTAATAACTGCTTATTGGTTTCGGTTTTGATCACTTTTTTTACGTCAGATTCTTGAAACTGTTTATGTGGTCCATTTTTTTTTCTCTCTCTATCTCTCAGTCGCAGTATAGAAAAGCTCAAAGAAATTGGGGTGAAAGGAAGAGGTCAGCTTCCCATCCTCTCTGTATACATATATACCTGTTATGGTATTCTCTCTGTATACCTGTATACCTGTTGCGATATTCGGCCCCATTCCCAATGGAAAATTATTAAAAAAAAGAAATTAAAGCTTGCTTTGCATATATAATAGTAGTATACCTAAAAGACACTCTGTGTGTACGGATGTGACGTTATGTTTAAAGGAAAACGTTATGAAGCTTAGAACTCATATTTCATCTAAGCAGTTTGATTCCAATTTCTTAGAATATCCGTCAATTTTCCAAATTTTAAGCCCCCCTCCCTCCCCCACCTCTGGCCCTGTTCCCCAAATGTTCAAATGTTGTGTTATGTTAAGCCAGGATGGAACTGTTCAGATTGGGTTCTGTGAATGGATGTGTTTAAAAGAGGATAATATCATTTATTTGATGACTGAAAAAATAGAGGGTACAGCTTGTGTGTAGGGACTGCATGTGATTACACCAGTTATTGTGACTGAAATGGCGTTGGAGAATATGAGATGAATTGTAGTTTCAGGAATCGAAAGGAAGGAATGTAAGTAGAAGGAGGTTATAAACTAAGGATGTGGAAAGGCAGGGAGCCCAACGCTGTGAGCGAATAGACGTAAAAGGTGTGGTATGGGAGACGTGGAGATTCAGACGAATATTGCGAAAGAGCGCGACGGAGTTATAACGTATCTCGAGAGGCTTGCGTGGGTGTGGGTGAGGAGGGAAAGCCAAGAGATAATGTCGGGAAGAATGCGATCGCCAGAGAGATTACACAGGTGTACGTGTGGACGTGGAGTTTACGAGGGAGGCAGGGGTGAATGAGCATGTGACTAGGAGATGAAAGAGATGAAGTGCGTGACGTGACCGATGCAGTGGGATGTCGCTTTGCAATGAGAATTTCCTGAAAATAATTGTCATTCGTAAGAGTTCAGCGTCGGACTCTACGTTGCCATAGTGGGAGTGCCTCGCCGGTGTGTGGCTTTCCACAAGGCTCCCTACTTGGCTCATGCACTTTCCCCTTTCCTGATCACTGGGATTTACATAGATATACTAACTAACCTCTGCGAGATTTCCTGATTGATGTTGGTGTTGGTGATCTCACCAGAACCATTCGCCTCACCGGGCTGCTATGAGTATCGTCTTCCAGGTGTGTATGTGTGTGTGTGTGTGTGTGTGTGTGTGTGTTTCTTTGTAATGCAGGACGTCTTATCCCTTGCCACTCGTGGTGCCACAGGGGCGGAAGTTCCGTATCACGTCGTCATCTTATCATGCCGTGAGTGAGACGTGTTTACAGCCTCACGTCCGGCGGCGGCGCAAGGAACCTCAGACACCGTCTTATCAGTTCACTGACACTTGACCTTTTCAGTCGGTGTTCAGTGAGCCGAAGTGAACGGAGACTCTGACACGCCACACCAAGAGCTGGTCTTCATCTTTCACCTGGAACACACACACACACAGTTCGATCCCTCAAGCGATGCTTAGTAACGTCTCTGTGCAACATGCGTTCTAAAACCCATAAATCTGGACGTAGGTAACTCACGGAATTTGAGGAGTGAGACCAGTGAAACGTCGCTTAGACAAGGTGAGTGTGTGTGTGTGTGTGTGTGTGTGTGTGTGTGTGTGTGTGTAAAGATGGTAGACGTGAAATGAATTGCACCAAGGTTTGTCGGAATTTGCTCTGAAATTGGTTGTTTAGAATCTCGTCGGCAATATGGCCTTTGGGTATGATGGCCTGGCATTTTGGCCTAACCCCAACGATCGGGTTTAAAGGTGGTCCCACTAACTTCATAGGGTCGTGCAGTCGTATTCATGGGGCTTAAGATTTTGCAGTGTGTATGTGTATGAAGCATTTGTAGAGAATGATACTGTTAAAGAGAACCGCTTGCCCACTGATAGGACTTGAGTGTGATAATCTCATGGGGTGTTTGAGACAGGTGGATAGATTTATTGGCGTAGGTGCGTAACAGACGATCACTTCTGTGGTGAGGCGTATCTCAAAGGGGTCCGTCAGGAGCCCCTTCCCCTGTCCTGACTCGACGCTTTGATGTCTCGATGCGTAGTGGATTATTTTGTATTGCTTTCCTGGTCGCGAGACAGGTGCATATGAGGACGTTTCATGGCGATAGTTTATGGGGGAAAATGGGAAAGATTAAGATGGTAGTGGTCAGATGGAAGGCGTTTCGTGGTAGCAGTTTATGAGGAAGGTGGGGGAAGCTTAAGCTGGCAGCGGTCAGGTGGGATGGAAGGACTGGTAGTCATGGCCTGTTCCCAGCTGCCGCCAAGGACGGGTGACCCGCTAGACGGCGTTCTGTCTGTCCGTCTGTCTCTCTGTCTCTCTGTCTGTCTGTCTCTCTCTCTCTCTCTCTCTCTCTCTCGCTCTCTCTCTCTCTCCCATACAGACCAGGCTATAATGCCGCTGATTTCCACCAGGGTCAGACAAGCCGTTGGTCTTAATCTGTGTTATGTGTTATACCTCGTACGTACGTGTGTGTGTGTGTGTGTGTGGGTGTGTGTGTTGGTTCTATTGATAAAAGCCAGGTGTGATGCAGACAGAATAAATACCTAATTAGAAGTAGAAAAAACAATTTCTTTCATACACAAACACGAGGTTAACCTCAAGGCCTGTAAGTTAAATACAGGGGGAGGGGATAAAAAAAGATTGAACACGCTGGCCACACCCTCGTTTCAGAATCTATTATTACGAACTATAAATAAACATGACAAATGTCGTCCAGAAGTATAAACTAAACGTTTAAGGTCGCAAAATTCACCTCCCTTTTTTTTTTTTCATTATTATTTTGCAGAAAACCTCGAGTGAAGTTGTCACTGTGAGGCTAACGCGAGGATTAGGCTGACTAACTTCACAGTAGTTGTCGGTTGAGGTAACGTCACCCCGTCACCAGCGCCGTCACCACTACCGTCACCCGTCACCCGTGCCGTCGCTACCGTCACTCGTCACCTGTGCCGTCATTACCATCACTCGTCACCCGTGCCGTCGCTACCGTCACTCGTCACCTGTGCCGTCATTACCATCACTCGTCACCTGTGCCGTCACTGCCGTCACTCGTCACCGGCGCCGTCACTACCGTCACCCGTGCCGTCGCTACCGTCACTCGTCACCAGCGCCGTCGCTACCTTCACCCGTCGCCAGTCCCATCACTAGCTTCACTTGTTACCAGTGCCCCATCATCATGGGGTCATTATCACCATCACAACCACCGTCGTCACCATCCTCACCAACATCACCACCGCTGCATCCAACATCGCTATCACCACTCTTGCCATAATCACCACCATCCTCATTATGAGCGTTATATTTTTTTTTACCATCCTGGACTTGGATGTGAGGGAAGTAACTTTCCTGTCCTTTATGGCGTGGCAGTGGAAGTCACATAGGCACTGAGGGACAGACCCCTACACCAGGGGAAGGAGAATGTATGCGTCATTTCATTCGTGTATGATTTTTTGTTGTGTAAGTCCTATGTATGAGATGGGGAGAGCGAGTGTGTGCTCGTAGACTGAATGCCAGGAGCCGTGCATGTAAGGCAGAAAGAAAAGACAGCAACTTGGGCCAGGGAGGGGAACTTAAGAGCCGCTTTAGTGCCGTCACTAACCCTCACGACAGCGAGGTGGTAGTACCCCCTCTTGACGGAGGTTGCCTGCCCTAGACCACCCGTGTGTGATTACTGTCTGTGTCTTGCGGGGAGGGAGGTTTACTCACGTGTTGCCCCGTCTTTTAGGCTTATGTATTTACTATGCCATGTTTTTACCCGTATTTACATAGACACACATAGCAGCATACGCCAGGAGCCAGGTGTGTGTGTGTGTGTGTGTGTGTGTGTGTGTGTGTTGATGCAGGGAGGGAGATGGCATGAGTGGATCAAGGGAAGGGAGCACGCAGGGAGACAGTAGGAGAGGAAGACGATCGGAGAACCACGAGAGTCAGCCATGGACGACAACCACGATCGATTTGTGCCGGGAAAATCCCGGCAAATTTATTGTGCACCCCATACTCATCCTGTGAGCGGTAGCGCAAAAGGATTACAGGGGTCA
>JAUUDW010650331.1:0-10651 GCA_032361385.1 Panulirus guttatus | reverse complement strand
GGTGTGGGGGAGGGAGCCAACAGGCTGTGAACGGGAGGACGGTTATGAATACTGGAAGATATCTCTGTATGATACTCTGAGCACCTGGGCTGTGTGGATGTTCGACTATATTATAATGAAAACAGGTTTTGAATGTAATACTCTATTCTTTTCTTGACCTCTGCTGGTAATTGATATAACGGATTATATAATTTCCCCTTAATCAACGTTTACGTCATTCACTGCATGCAAGCGTAAACAATCATGGATACTAAAATCATATTCAACGTACTGTTCTAACCTCAGGTTATCAACATTAGGTTGACAGTCACAGCTCGCTACAGGAAAGTCACCTAGGCATGAAAGAAATCGGGAAAAGCTGTGTACCGTATTTCACGGTGTATAAGTCGACACAGTGTATAAGTCGACCCACCTATTTTTTATCTCAAATTGTGGGAATTAGGTCGACACAGTGTATAAATTGACACTTATTTTTCAGGATATTTTTGCTTTGTTCGCGACTGTAAGGAAGCCGCGAAAATTTTCCGACCACGAAAACACGATACAATAATGTTCATGTTTCCGGTAGGTCAACTCTGGTATTTAGCCGGCACATGGCATCCAGCTATGCCCACATTCCAAGTGGCGAGTGAGGTCGATGTAGGCCTGTCATGAACGAGGTGCTTATCAAAACTGAATCTGTTTACAGCTTCCTAACGTAAACAAAGCAGGTTCTGTTTTGAATGACAGTTAAGTATTAAGGTCGTTTGATGTTTCCGACTTAGGGCTTTGTAGCAAAGTGCGGTGTGTTTGCTGGCGGCAGACTGCCGGCATCGATCACAGAGCGGGGAAGTTGAACGCGGTTGTTTATCGAAAACGTGCGCATTTGACAAACCACGAAATAAACGTAGTAAAAATTGCTAGTTTCATAAAGAAGTCAGTCTGTTGTACCAAAACTGAGAGGTGTGGTACCTTTCGGGGGTGTTCGTGTTTGTGATGCAGTAATGCCAAGTATGGCTATTAGAACAGCTAATTTACGGTGCGCTAATAGTTGACACGGTGTATAAGTCGACCCCCCAAGTTATAGGATCCAAAAATAGCCTTCAGAAATCGACTTATACACCGTGAAATACGGTAAGACAAAAACTAGAACATGCTTCTTAAGTTTGGTCACCGCACTTAAAGAAGCACAAAGATCTTGTAGAGAAGATCCAGGGGAGAGCAAAAAGATGGTACCAAAAGCAAGAGAGATGAGTTATAGGGAAAAATTAGAGGCCTTAGATAACTTTACCATGGAAGAAAGAAGACTGAGGTATGATCTGATAATCCCTTTGATGATGTTGATAATGAACAGTTTGAAAGATGCAAGGAGAGAAGAGTTAGGAGCCATGAAAATAACGTAGCCTTTTAGAAAGGAAGTAAAGAAATATCTTGTAGTATCATTAGTGGATGGCTGGAATAAACTGTGTGATGATATTGTGAATGTGGACTGTAAAAGGAACTTTTCAAAGATGAATGATAGTAGAGAAAGTTCAAGATATGGGGCTCCACAAGCATAAATCTGTCTTCCTGTGCATATGAGTGCAGAAAGGAAACTGTAATTATAAACTGTCTGACCTTAACCCTCGTAAGACCTACATCAGGTACAAACCACAAACCAAAATTTTTTCTTTCTCTCCTTGAACCAGCATCCCCTCCCCCCTACCCCACGCCAGGGCAGAGTTTGTGTGGGGTGGGATGGCGTGTGGTGGTGGTGGTGGTGGAGAGAATTATGGCTGTATAAATTTGTCGTGGACGTCAGACCACCACCAACATCACACAGAAGGGGGGAGAGTAAAGGGAGCGCTCATCTCCCTCTCTCTGTCTCTCTCTCTCTCTCTCTCTCTCTCTCTCTCTCTCTCTCTCTCTCTCTCTCTCTCTCTCTCTCTCTCTCTCTCTCTCAATCTTAGGTTTTTTTCCTATGAGGATCGTTAGAGGTGAAAGAAAGAGAGGAAAGAAGGGGGCAGAGGCGCCTTTAAGATTACTGTGCAATGAGTGGAGGAAAGGGACGGTGTGAAGATAGAATGGAAAGGAAAGGAAAGAAAAGATTGTAGGATGGAAGCAGAGAGAATAGTGATGGACAAGGTTAGTGTAGTCCAAGACTCATGCTGTGTCCTGAGCGGTGATACAGGTGGGAGTGTACCGGGGCAGGCGGGTTATGTGTGTTGGGTTGAGGCGAGCCATTAGAGGCAGTGGGGAGAGTGTGCTTCGTGAGACGTAGTGGGAAATCCAGAGCTCTAGGTGATAATGAGAAATGCAGATAATGATGACTGAGACAGAGAGAGAGAGCGAGAGAAAGAGAGAGGGAGAGAGAGAGAGACAGGTTGATTTACAGATAAACGGGCCGTTGTACAGAGTCAAACAAACAGTTGCATCTTTAGGCCAAGGCAAACATCGGATTAGGTGGATGATAAAGGAGAAGATTGATATAGAAAGGTGGTAATGTACGGATCAGGCACTCTTATATACAACAGACAGACAGCTAAACGGGTGTAATTGTATTTACACAGACAAACGAATGTATCGAGATAGAGAAAAAAACAGAGTCCGAAGGGTAATGAGAAAGAATTTTGGGACAGAGACTTGGTGATGTACAGATAGACAGGTTGTTATACAGACAGACAAATGGGTGTATCAGAAGATAGACAGCCAGACAAAGGATTGAATTCGACCAAGAAAATGACACAGGCATGGACGGGGACAGACAGCAAAATGACGGGTGTTAAGTGAAGCCTTTAGTAATGGGTGTTGATGGCGCCTGGAGACGCCTCCATGGGCCGTGATGGACGGGCTCTCTGACTCCTGATGGAGTGATGGAGAGGGAAGAGTTCCTCTGAGGGAAGGAAGATGAAATATTGGTGATGAAAGGATGACTTTTGATGGAGTGACGAAATGATGATGACTTCTGGAAGAGGAGGGAGAGTTACCTGTGTTGGGGAAGTGGCGAAATGTTAATAATGGAGAACGAGTCAAGGTGAGTTTTGATGGAGGAGTAACAAGGCGCTTCTCTTTGTTGGAGGAGGAGGAGGGATGGCGAATTGCTGACGATTGTTGAATATAGAGGATAAGCGGAGTGTTGATAATTCCCGTCGTGTCGTAATTGTGATGATTGTTGGAGTAGTGACAGTGCTGGTGATCATTAGTAGAAAAAGAATTGCCCATTGGTGAATGCTAAAATGATGCGAGGAGTAGCGAGGTGTTGATGAATGATGGAGGGGATTGGAGGGAGGAGGAGGAGGAGGAGAAGGGAAGAAAGACGCCACGGGTGGAAGGAGTCGCTTCTCCCCGTCACAAAAGTTTAAAGAAGGGAGGGAAGGCGTGACAGTTGAGGGGAAGAGGGAAGGAACGTAAGTGGTCAGTAAAGACGAAGGAAAAATAAGGAAAATGAAAGAAGTAAAAACGCAAACAACGATAAAAGGAAAAGATACAGGAGATGATATATATATTATATGGAAGTAGGGAGGAAATTGGAATAAAGAGGGCGATAGAGAATGTACTTTTTACAGAAGTAGGAAAGAAACTAGAATAAAGATTAAAGAATGGAATAGGTCGGCAGGGGAAGGGCACAATAAGGGCTTACATGAGAGAGGGACTTAACGGAAAGGTGAGGATGTGGAAGATATGACTCAAGCTCCTTGGAGGAGAGGGAGAAGACCACCCAGAGGGTCACCAGGACTGGAGAGGAAGGCTTCACGGCTCCCCTGAAGAAGAAACTTCTTCAAGCACTACTTTTTATATTTCGTGATATTGATAAGATGTACGAACAAAGACGACTACTAGCTATGTTTTGCTGCGTTTTACTCTTAGATGAATAGATTAAGGGGAAAGTTACGACAGGTGAAGGTAAAGCGTGAAGATGGTAGGTAATAGGTTGAAGTATGAGATGTCAGTATGAGAGAATAGATTCATTACGGAGAAAACTGGCACTGGATAAGTAACAAAGCATGGAAGGTAATGGGTAAGACATTAGGAGGAAGTGCAATTAGGTGGGAGGTTAATGGGTCAGAAGTTACAGTATTGGGTAAGAAATATTCAGGAAAATATATAAGATACGATAAAATGGGTAAGGGGTGCCAGCAGCGGATTTGAAGTAATTATAGGAAATCGTTATTCCATTCCTTGCCTTATAGTCATGGGAAGGGTCATAGATGATCGCATAAAAGTTATTAAGATCAGGCAAACTGCCGAAAGGTATGATATCAAAAAAAGCATATGAAGCTGATGAAAGTTGCAAGAGCTGGTTTGAAAGAAGGTTCAGGATCAATATATGTACATAGTTAGTGAATGGAAAAAAAATGGAAGGTGGACGAAACACACGACTTTACCGTGTGATTCATTAACTATTCCCTTAACTGTACAAAAGAACTGATTGACAGGCTAACATAGTTACTCATTATCTGACATACTGACCTAGAGATTAACTGGTGGAATCAGTAAGTCCTTTTCGATTCATAGTTCAGGCCACACTTAGGTTAACTGAACAATCCCTAAAAAATAGATTTACCATCTCCAGTTCCCATTGTGCACTCCATGCCATATCACACTATGCAACAGTGCATCCCTTAGTCAGAAAGTCCAAGATTGGTTTACAAGAATCACTCAAAACTTAGAGTAAAATTCTGCTGGTGAATTGGACACGTTGGTATCAGCCGTAATGAACTAACGGATGCGTAGGTTAAAGCAGCAATACCTAGCAGTCTATGTAAGAGAGTTATACCTCACAGAAGACAAAGATGCTGAAGTATAGCAGTCTTCCCTCATTAGGAATCGCCGTTTTGGGCATATTATGTTGACGCAAGGTCATTTAATATCAATAATGCAACTGCAGTATTAACACGGAAAGTGTAATAACGGAATGCCTTGAGTATAAAAGTCTCAGAGTCAGGTATAATTTATATAATAAGAATGGAAGAAATAAGAGTACTGGCGAAATCTTTAATGATTATGTTAATGTGTACAGTTTGATGAACTTTTTAAAAGGAAGCGAAAACATGTAGCTCTATATAAATATTCCTAAGTTTTTACATATCTTTTTCATGCTAAAAAAGTTTGAAAAACTTCTAGGTTCTAGTGCTGTATAGATTCCACAAAATCAATTTTTAGATTGGCTGATTGATTAATTGATTAGTTGGTTAGATAACTGGCTAACTGGTTGGTGGATGAATAGACAACATTTAACTTCACATGAAAATGAAGAGTTTGAATAATAGAATGTTTCTGTAAGACAAACATTTCAGATCTTGAAGCAGCACGGGCCAGCTCTGGGCCGTGGCAGCCGGCCTAAACTTTACTCGGGTGTTAATCCTCCCCTTTGGGCGGGTCGATAAATGGGTACCTGGCTTAGGCTTGTTGAGTGTGTGTATTTACATAAGAGTGAAGACATGATACTTATATACAAGGTTAAGTGAAGAGGCACACGAGTGTAAAACTCTCTCTCAGTAACAGACAATTAGTAATCACACACACACACACACACACACACACACACACACACATTCACGGACATTTTGATACACATGCAAACATATTTTGAAACAGACACAAAGTAAAACAAATGAATAAATACAGGAACACACTCACGCAAATCTGTAGTAAAACATGGCTTTGTATAAATCATTTCATTTCGCCTTACGTGTTAGCATTCACCATTCTGATCGGGTTATGACTCATCCCATCTATCGTGTTATAACTCAACATAACCACAATATGGTGATTCATCTCATCTATAATGTTATTTCATTATTTTCATCGTTTCTGTAATTCATTCCATCTACCGTGTTCTGATTAATCCTGTCTACCGAGATCCGATTCACCCCATCTATCATGATGTGTTTCTTCGTCTATCGCGATATGATTCTTTTCATCTATCGTGCTAAAGGTTCCTAACACTGGCGGCCATCTGGGCGTGGGAAACCTAGGCCAGTACTTCCATCCCCTCCGCCGTGATTAAGCCAAAGCAAATGCCTTTAACGTCGTCAGTCCCAATAACCGGGTCTGTATGTTCGTTTGGCTGTCTGTGTGTGGCTGTGTCTCTGCCGAACTGTGCACCTCTCTGGGTAACAGACGCACTCTCCCTCCCTCCTCCTCTCTCATCGTAACCACAAGAGCTTACAATAATCATTATAATATAGCAGACCACAGCTGGGGTTCAAAAATTCCAGTGGGTATCCAATTAGAAAAGGTATCATCATCTTGCAATCGATCCATTTCATTCACAAAAGCCACGACAAACTCCCTAGTCCCAGGTCATGGTGCCTCACCAAGCGAATCGGTCCTATGATCTACCAAGACGCTGTACTACTTATTGTGTTGAGGGAAAAAGAAAAAACAGAAATAAAGCTTCATTTCGTCTCTTCTTAGGATTGCATAATAACCCGTAATTTACGTCTTATTAGGTGTATGAAATAAAAATAGACAAGAAAAATGATTTAAAAAAAAACAGACCACTCTACTTATACACAAGACGTGAATAATTAATCATGACTTACAAAAAGATATCGAGCCATTCCCAGAAGGCTCGAGTCCTGTGGTGTTCCCCCAACGTCCACGACCACAGCCAGGATTGCAAAGGGATCTAATTATATAAAAGCCAGGCAGCCTTGTGGGTATTAGTGGGTCATCCTGTGGCAATAGCCTGGACTAAGCCAGGCCTCGCATGACGCTGGACGGCTGCTGGACATGCCACGCATTAATGCCTCCCGCTACCGCCACCAGATGGCAGGCAGGTGCTCGCTCGCGCATACGGCGGTGAGTCACAGTCATACATAATGTATCGGTATACACCTGGTGTGGTGGTACTGACCATGAGTCACCATGGACAGTCATACATATTGTATGGGCCATACACCTGGTGTGGTGGTTAGCGTTACTGACCATGAATCACCATGGCCTAACCTGGATTCGGTCCCGCAGGGATTCGAATCCTGAGCGTAGCAGTTGGCCTACACCTAACCCAGGGATACGCCCACCCCACGGGGTTGGTCGATGAATGGGCATCTGGCTTTGGCTTGCGTGTGTGTGTGTGTGTGTGTGTGTGTGTGTGTGCATACATACATAGGAGGAAAGACATGGTACATACATACACGATTAAGAAACGGGGCGTCACGAGTGTAAAAAACTCTTTACCCGTAACACACTAACAGTAATCAATAGTCATCACACACACACACACACACCACACAAGATTATCCTCGGTTGCTGGTACTCCATCTATCAAAAGAGGCGCTCACTACACTGGTCCTCCCAGTTCAGACAGTCTGGGACGAAGACCCTATACCACTCTCGCCACCGCCACCTCCTGCCACCAGAGATATCCCTTGTCCTTGTGTTGCAGTTCGACACCATAAGCGCATCGAAATTATATGAGTTCGCACACACAAACAAAAGAGTCTTCTCACCAACGCAAATATCAATGATAATTTGCATACTTTGTACTGACCTCCACCTTTATATGTATGGGAAGACTGTTTGCATACACCCCATCTTTATAACCTCCCTGTGTGAGACTATGTATTGTCTCTGTATGCGGTTCTGAACTTTGTAAGAAAGTTATCATCCTAATAGTAATGATGATAATAACGATAATAATAATAATAATAATAATAATAATAATAATAATAACAATAATGATAATAATTATAATAATAATAACAATATCATTTTTACTACTACTACTTCCACTACTACTACTACTAATAATAATAATTATAATAATAAATCTCTGAACTACCGCCGTCATCTGTAGTTCAGTGAGTTACTATCATCTTCATTATTATTACTATTATTATCATTATTACTATTATTATTATTATTATTATCATTATTATTATTATTATTATCATTATTATTATTATTATTATCACTATCATTATCATTATTATCATTATCATTATTACTATCATTATAATTATCATTATCATAATCTAATTTATACAAATCTTATTAGCATTATTATCATTATTATTATCATTATTATTATTATTATCATTATTATTGTAATTAGTAGTAGTGATAGTAGTAGTGGTAATGATAGTGGTAGTAGTGTTATAATTATTTTTATCATCATTTTGCTATAATCATTATAATCATTAACATAATTATTGTAATCATTATTATCATTATAATTATCATTACGTCATTACTATTACACAAAGTCACTTTATTACAAAGTACAGAACCTTCTCTGGGTTTTCTGAGGATACAGCTGGAGCAATAGAAATGCTACCGGTGGCCAGTGAGCTTACTGAGAGGGAAATACATTCATCTATAATTCAATCAGGACCAATTTCTATGCAAGCCCTGGTGTTGCCCAGGACCTTCCCATAGGCTCTTGGCGCCCAAGGCTGCGCTACTTGTAGTAACTGGGAAATTAACGTAGACTGCTTTCGAGTTCGATGTGTTTGGAGGAGACTGTACTCCCAAAGTTACAGTCAAAACTGATTTTTCGCTGTCGACGAAACCTCGAGCAGGTGGAATACGGTGACACCTAAGTGTAAATTTCCACCAAAAAAAAAAAACAAACTGGACGAATTGCAAGCAAGGAGGACCTTCGATGAAGTTGGCCAGTGACCATACCGCAACAGCTCCCTCTACCACCTGACCAGTGAACTTACTTCGTTATATCGTGCGAAGAACCTAATGGAGGGGAGTGACTAATCATCGCGTTCGGAAATCCTCGACCAATGAACATGCCCGAGGGAAATGGTCCGTCACTGTGATCGGAGGTTCTCAACCAATGATCGTTCTCAGAGGAGTGGTCAGTCAGTGTAGTCGGAGACCCTCGACCAATGAGCGTGCTGGAAGGATATCGGTCCGTGACAGCGTGGTGGGCACCACAAAGTGCACGCGCTTGAGAATACTGACAAGAGTAACGCGCACGACGCTTCGACCACTGAATACTGAGCGCTCTCGGGGGAACTGACCAGTGGACATTCGATGACACTGACCAATGAACCTACTGGACAACACAGACAAGTGAGAGGGCTCGAGGATACCGACCTATGAACGTGATCACAACACTGACCAGTGATCTTGCCCAGAGATACTGACCAATGAAAATATCTAAGAACACTGATCAATGGACGTACTCGAAGTTTTTGATCACAATCGACAGCACTGAAAAATAAGAGTGCTCGAAGTTATTGACCAATGACCGTATTCGATAACACTGACCGATAAGCATGCTAGAAGTCATTTACCGATGACCCTATTCGACATCACTGACCTATTAATAGGCGTGCTCAAAGTTATTGACCAATAACCATATTCAACAACACTAGCCAATAAGTGTACCCAATGACAGGCTGCTGACCAATCACCATAACTCAGTAAGGATTATCGTATTTCCGATGACTCGTATTTCATGACAAGCGGTGGGTAACTGGTGGAGAGCTACGGCAGGTACGTCTGACCAGCCTGAGGTGATAAGGCTGGCAGAATATCTGTACCCAGCTGACTACTGTGCCAAGTGTGAACCATGATACAGATGTGTGTCACTAGCCCTTCCTCCTGATGAATGGGTAGATTAGATCTTTACGACGTTAGTTTACAGGTAGGACAATAATATACTTTCGAAAACAAACTGCAAATTATGCTTGCATACAGTGATGTATGATGCTGTATACAGTGAGGCATGGAGCTGTATACAGAGATGTACGGAGCTGTATACAGTGGGGTGATGTGCTGCATACAGTGGTGTATGGTACTGTATAGTGATAAACAGTGTCCACAAAGAATGTCGTCCCCCCCCCCCCAATACATTTTCAAAAGCAAAGTCATTCTTACATTTTAGTACCCTGTTATTTCTCTCTTGGTCTTTAGTACCATCTGCAGACTTCTGGACATGGAATTGGCAAAGTTCCTGAAGCATTCTAGGCCCAAGTTCTGGGTCTATAGGGTCTTGATCACCTGAATGAAGCGAGGCACTAATGAGGCGTCTATCCACATTTTCTCGCTTTCAGGCGAGAATTCGGGCTTTGTCCTCCTTAGAAAGGTAAGAGCATAGATAAAAGAAATACAGCAACCAGAAGCGAAATTCCGAAAATGAAGTAGCAGTCAGGTGGAGCAAAGAAAGAACATCCTTCTCTTAAGATAGCCTGAGGCACACTAAGGCGGGTTGCTGATGCTCACACTGTTAGAAACACTAGTCTTAGGGACCAGATGTATCATGATTTTACCCTGAGAGCGTCATATGCTTTTACACACAATAAACCTTTGCCGTGCAGAGCCTTTGAAAATATATGAGGAGGGGGGGGAGGTTCAGACACTGTATAATGCTGTATACAGTGACTCATGGTGTTGTATACGGTGAGGCAGGTCTTATATACAGTAAGGTATGGTTATCCATACGGTGAAGCATGATGCTGTATGCAGTGAGGTAAGGTGCTGTATACAGTGTTGGAAGATGCTGTACAAGTGGTGAATGATGCTGTATACAGTGATGCATGGTGCTGTATAAACTGGGATATGTTGCTGTTTAGCAAGGGTGAGGTCATAAATATTTACGTACTGAAAATTCTATTAACTATTTATGTATTCAATTTGTATATGTCTGAAATGATAAAGAGATTGTTTTGAAACGGGTATTTCATAATGCTAGATTCTATGACCGTACCTCTTGCCTTATGTGATCACA
>JAUUDW010650309.1:0-10652 GCA_032361385.1 Panulirus guttatus | reverse complement strand
AGACACACACACATACACACACACACCTCGCAACTACCCAAACATTACCTACACAGCAACACCGGACGACACACGCCTCCCTCCCACAACCTGGACCCGACAGAGTACTTGACGGAGGAGACAAAACATAGGTCAACGTGTGTGTGTGACAAGTGAAGGGTAAGGTTAGGACTGTGTGAGAGTGTACGAGTGTAGCGTAGTCGATGTGCCCGGGCGCGCGGAGGTATGCGGGGCCGGGGGCGGCGGGCGAGCCTCACCTTACCCCGCCGCTGCCGGACGCACGACCACACACCTGTCCGTCACTGCACGTTCCCCTCCACATTCACGGCTCCCTTCACGATCTCACTGCTACCAAATGTACCTAGTACGTCTCCACAGCCCTCCTGCGAGGCCGGCAAGTAGAGTGTCAGGGAAAAGAAGAGACTGGGGTCCACAGCGCGAGGCCAAGCGGGCCAGTCGGCGTCTGTGCGTACGCGGCCCCCGCCATTCTTACCGCTACCTGCCCACCGCCGCGCATACCAAACCCTCCGGCTCCCTGCACAGCCTCGTACACTCACCATCCTGTATCAACAGACACCAGACTCACTCGCGAGTAACAAGTACCAAGACCTGTCGACCTCGGCAACCCGACAAGACGAGCGGCTGGCGAGGAAAATCAAAAAAGACATTGACCTGAGGGCACAGAGGACACTGGCGGTTACTGGGTGATGGGTCACGACGCCAGCGAGTACGGTCTGTGGCACGCTACTATCGCCCTTGTGCATCAACTGACGCCTTGGCCATTAAAACATCATTCACCTGGCTAGCACCATACACAATGATGAACACATCAACGGCAATCCACCACTGCAACATAGGCAGCACACACAAACCTCGCAATACACGGGCACTGCCATGAGCCGCAGTGATTTAGATAAATGCCGAGGTATGATGCATGAAATGCGTGCACCTTCTGCTGTATAAAGTCTTTACAATCGATGCGATCAAGGAAAACCATCACAGGGTAATGACTCGTAAATTACAATGAAGTGTGATCAAACAGGTTACTGCCTGGGACGGAGCGGGGCATTCAAAGGGCCACGCCTTTCTCAAAATGTGTGTCAATCACTGGGTGTTTCTCCAGCATAAGTGGAAAATTGTCAGGACACGCAGACGATAACGAATGTGGATTTCCTAAAGGAACGCCACCAATAAATAATAAGACTATTTACATTTTTTTTTTTGAAGTTTCAAAAATATAACTGAAACTAAAGGAAAACAAGTTTGGACTACTGGAATATTAGGTAGTTTTCAGTTGTAATCTACCACGAAGAGATTTTAGGGATAGTGTATGCAAGTACTTTAATGCATGCATTTTTTTTTAATATATATAATCCCTCCTTAACTGACCACGACAAAGATTTTTTTCGGAACAATCTAACACGATGAGCAGGGAAGGCCATCCAGTGAGGCTTGAATTTAATGGCATAAAAATAATAATTACAACTATCGACTTCCTGATGCCAGTTAAATATTTACAAGTCTTTTCTTGTGTCTAACAAAAATCCAGAATTAAACGAAAAAACAAGAGAGCAACAAGAACAGTGTGAAGTCAGGAGATATTAATACTGATAATGTAAGTTTCTGAAGCTGTGGCAAACTCCTAGGAAACCCATCCATAAAACTGTGGATATGCAGGGCAAGAGAAACATCACAACAGCCCTCCCTCAAGTCAGCAACGGTTACCCAGTTAATCGTGAGACGCATTGGCTTGGACAGTATCACGTGGGGATACACTAGTAACCAGGTCAATCCTTCGTGTATTCGGACAACCAGCCAGTTTCTCAAGACAGACCAAGGCACCTTGCGTACTGCCGTGTCTTCAAGATAGATTTGAAATGTTCGGGTGACATCAAGTATGTTCATGAAGCGGTGGAAATATAGAACCAGCAAATGAGATGGGAAAGTTGCGAGGGTTTTGGGAAAAGAAAAATGGGACTAGGCTTCGGGAGGCGTTAAACTTTAATAGGCTACATCTGCCCCATTGGGACGCTCTGTCCAAATTTGAGTTGGCAGAGGAAGTTATGACGAGACGAGATACAGATAGAGGCAGAGGACAACTTCGACCTGGCCTGTCGTCCCCAGTATTGTACCTGCCAATGTTTTGCTATAGAAAAGAAAGTCGGCTGTACAGTACAGAATTAACAAGTTTTCATTTTGAAATAACAGAAGCCATTAACTAAAGATTTACCCTGAGGCATCACATGGAAACCAGATTCTTTCAGGAAGGCATCACCAAAATACAATAAATCGAGTCTGTAATTTCCTGTTTTCTTCAATCGTTAAATAATTTAAGACAATCTCCTAGTTGACCTGTGTCATCAAACACCACAAAGCACGGTGTCTGTGCTTCAGTTAAGCTTGTATTACCTTTCGTCTTTGACAACTACAATCATTACGATTCTGTGGTCGGTACCAGCGTGCAGCTCCCGGTGGTCGTGAGCTGACCCTAGTGCCTGTTTCTGTGAGCAGCGTAGGTTCCTGCGAGTATGTTGGATGCTCACACCCGTTCCCATCCCCCCCCCCCGCGGGCGAACGCCGGGAGGTAGCCGGGTGGGGGGGGAGGGTGGCGAGGGTTGTAGGAGAGTGAGGTGTTTCCAACGCCCGGATGGTGGTCGCGGCGACTGGCCTGGAACATAACTTGTGGCCGCCCGGAGCAGCCTGGACGCGCCGTTCACCCACCTGCGAGAGAGAGAGAAAGACACCCCTCCTCCAACACCACACCCGCTTCCGCTAAGCCAAACCCACGACGACTTGGCATATACCTATTCAGCCGCTCAAGTCGCACCTCCAGCGACTCAAACTCTCTGACTAGTGCTGAGTGACATGTCACGCTTGTGACGACTCACACACTTGGCCTCCTCTACCGCCGGGCAAAGGAGATCACGCCTCAAAAAATGTGGCGTTTCGAGAGCGAAGTGCATATATCTTGTTGCCACGCCTGACGGTAATGTGACACATAATAGTCTCCCTGTAATCCCCTGGAAGGAAAGGGAATCCTTGCTTCCACCGTGTACTGCCGGTCACATGCAGCGACAGGATCCTCTACGTCGCAGGGTAACTCGCAAAAGTAGACTAGGATTGTGAAATGGGATCGAGGTGTTTTATATAACGAACTAATGTAAACTGATATGCAGGTCCAAAATGACAATTCTGCTTGAAGTGCAGAGCAAGAAATCAAGAAGCAACTTAAATGATTGTGGAAGCTCGTGTTTCAACACACTGGGCATGAGGCTGAGGACGCATAACAATGACGTACTGTACCTGATCCATCACGCGGAACTAGGAATCGACGAGAACCATGATAAACAGGCGGACGGTGCTGACCACCAAAGCCCGGTGAGGACCCCCACGCTCCTGCTGTTCCTGCTCTTCAGCAAGTCGGGCAGTGTGAGGCCGCGGCCCGCCAGACCTACACATCCTTCAGAACCTGCTGGCTGGAATCCTACCTACAGCTCCAGCATCGTACCCCGGGGGCTCCATAGTCTGATGATATCATGGCGGGGGTCTCTCGACTTGGATACTGCAAGGTGGGCAGGAGGTATCATGGCGGGCAGGAGGACCTATCACAGACATCTTGGAGTCCCGGTGGTATCCTTTAACATTATCCTCCGACGGGGAGTAGAGGGGAGGGAGGAGAGGGGAAGGGGGATGGGCTACTGGGTTCGGCAGTGGGGAGGCTGGCCGGGCGCCACCATCTCCCACCACACCCGCCACAACCACCACCACCACCGTCATCACTACTTGCTCACCTCTGCCCCATATACAGTGTCTGATGTTTAGAGCTTCGCTATTTGCCTTTACCTCAACGGACGATCAGATCCCACATCTTTGAACTTGTACAAACATACCCACGAGTCTGGGGCACACACACACACACACATGGGCAAGCGTATGCAAATTCGTGGCATGCAATTTGAACATCTGTTGAATGAGAGCGAAACACGATTCCGTCAAACGACATCCGGGCTTTTTGAGACGCCGTGTATATGCAGTACCACCCACATGGCCCCGCCAACACAAACGAGGCCGCTACACCAACAATCAACTACCAGACTAACTATAACAATCTTCGGGTCGCCTTACGTGCATGACGTCACACCACCACACGAGTTAGCCTTACATACACCGCAGGCCACCCACCGCTCACCCCCCCACACGCACCGGCCACGGGATGTGCGCCACGTGATGCAGAGGCGGTGCAAGAATCAAGAACTTCCAGCGTGGCCAACGTCTTGATGCCGACGATGCGAGACCTCTGGTTCAACGGCGTAAACGTCTGGCCTTTGGTCAAAGGCCGTGCCATATCACAGCCAAGGACGTATCGTCTTGTTCTAACGGTCATACAGTCGTTAGAAACCAAAATTACGTCACCGCAGTGCACCTCCTCCTGTGCTATGACAGTAGCCAAACTCGGCCTCAGGAACCAGCGTATGGAAGGCTCCACACTTCACCCGGTACGACACAGGTGAGATGCTACCTACACGGCCAAAAACCCTATCGTCTCATCCCCCACACACCAGAAGAAAGAAGCTCCTGCAGGAGGCGGGGGGTGTGGTGACACCGGCGCGAAGGAATCTGGAAGTACAATGCCGCCGTCTAGAGATCCGTCACGGAAGTAGTTCCAGTCCGGCGACACCGGCGCAATCAATTGCATTACTCTGCACGTCATTACGACTTGCCCTCCTGACATAATACGATCACATACACATACAAGAGCTGGGGCCCCATGAGTGTAGAACTCCCTCCCCGTACAGTGCAAATAAGAAGTAGGAGAGGTCATTACACACACACACACACAGTGTAGATAATAAGAGGCCAGCTCCTCTGAGAGGCGAAGCTTTATACACCATTACGACTAAACCTGAATCTTCTCTTACGCTAAACTCCATAAGAATGGACGCTCTAAGTCACATCACTGACGTCGAATGCACTAGTTAATGAAATGCAGTGTCCTTATAACATATCAAGACGACCCAGCGCCAGAGTCCCCGTACTTAAGGATTATCTGTAATGATGAGGTCATGTGGTGGAGAGCGCCTGGGGTCCTTGGACCGGCGCTGTCAAGGTCGTTTATGCCACCTGCGTGTCCGATGCCGGACTTGAGCACCCGCACAGGGGTCCGGCGTGTCCATAACCGCGCTCAAGGCACGGTCGGGAGCACGGCGGGCGCGGCCATCACCTGGCGCTTGCCTCTCACAACAACAAAGGAAGGACCTGTAACTCTACCCTGCGCCTTTGTGTCTCTTCCCCACCAGCACCGGGACCACTAAGGCTCCCCTACCATCACCACCGTGTCTCCCCCACTATCATCACTATGGTCCCCTACCATCATCACTATGGCACCCTTACTATCATCACTATGGCTACCCCACCATCACCACCACAACCACTAATGCTCCCCCACCATCACCACCATGGCTCCCCCTCTAACATCACTATGGTACCCCCCACCATCACTACCATACAAGTTAATCCTCCTGGTCCCGCCATATGTCAAGGCTCACACATCTCGTGTCTCCTTCCGACGGCAAACTAGTTACCTGCTGCAGACCGAGAGGAGGCTCCAACGATCCAGGTGCAGCCAAAAAGATAATAGTGGCTCTCGCCACATAAAGCCGCCGCGGGCCTCACACCCATGCAGGAACAATCTTGGACCACCTTAGGAAATAGACTTGTCCGTCCTTGATCAACATGGGGATGCAGAGTGTCACAGTGAAAATGGTCTGTGGTGCCTGGCGTGCATGACATACACGTAGTCAATCACTTGTTAACAACACTGTCCTCTTCTGGCTACATACCAGACGCACAGATCATGTCCAAATCAATGTATTGTATGCGTGTGTGTGTGTGTCTATATACTGCATACACAGGAGCCTCTCCACACTAGTGGGGAGTTCCATCTCGTGCCCGTCCACCTGCGTCTCTCCTCCTTGGAGCTCTTCCACTACGCCACAACCGTTGGAGCTTCACGGTGTGTGAGAAAGAGCAAAATTTCCCCGAACATAATACATCGCTTTCGGTCCTGGGTCGGCTTCTAGCATTCTTTTAAAAAAGACTGTCTGAAATTTCATAACTCCTGTGCAGACACGACCGCACAGAGCCACTAGACGGAGAAATCCACTTCATGGAGAGTGGAGGATTCGTAAGGGGTCTCGATCCACCTTCGGTATAAGTGGAGCCGGTCGACCTCTCAATGTTCCACACTCCATTTCCAGATCTCTGGTTTCTGAACTCGAGGCATAAACAGTCCGTCTCGAACATGTGCAGTGAACTTTGGACGTTACGAGCACTGATGACGTCAAGACTATCCTGCTAAATGCTGGAAACGACAAGGGGCAAGCTGGTGTCTGCGAAATGGACTTGTGTTGATGGTGTTGACAACACACGCCAGTCGCGCCATGGATGATGGTGGTGGTGGTTGTGGCAGGAGCAGAGGCAGTGTTGGTATTGTTGACAGCACTCAAGACTTGTCATGAAGACGGGCTTGGGGTTGCTGTGGGCCTGGGGTTGCTGGTGTAATCATCAACATGAAAGACCTGATGGTTTCCAGATCGCTCCTCTTCTTTCTGAGCGTCTGGAAGCCTTTCTTCACCTTAAGCTGTCTTCAGAGGCCCTCCACCTCCACCGGCCGGAGTGGTTTCCAGCAAGTGGGTTAGGTCGTTGGTCGAGCAAGCTGTCGGAAGCCGCGGCCCGCAGGATTATGTAATCACGACCACAGCCTGGATCGCCTGGCACACTTTGGAAGTACGTATGCCGGGCCTTCTTCAATGCTCCACCGTGCATCCCACTGTGTTTCTGGTGGTTGCATGCAGTGTATTGACTAGTCTTGGGCCCCGGATGTTCAAGGTGTTTCCTCTTGTTTTGCTTATCATCTTCCTATTTCTGCAGCATTGGTATACATCGTATGCCATGCCCATCGGGTCAGTAATAAATCACCATTCGGCGTTGGTTGGGAACTACATCTTTCAGTATCTTCCGAGAGCAGATGATGATGTACCTACTTACGCCTTCCTGTCACTCTCCCCACACCGGAGGAGGACGTAACTTTACCCCACTGGAAAAAAAAGTGATGTTTTCGGTGGCCCAGCGAAGGATTTTGTTTATGTTTGTTCGAAGTTTCTCAGGGTCTTTTGTCAATGAGATTACCATAACTTATTGTCATGTCATCCGGAAAGGATCATATGAAACTATGACTTTTTATTATGCTCAATGTCTGAGATAAGATGAGAAAAAGAAGGGGTATTAGTGCGGTTCTTTAAGGGAAATGTTTTTTCTCCTTTTTTACTGTCGAGAAACAACAGAAAATGGCCTGATTTACAACGCGTCGTGATCTGTAAGTTTAAAAGTTGTTTGTCCATCTTCCAGTCTCTGCGGTTATTCCCATCCTACCATGCAAGGCCCTATGACACCACGTCAAATTCATCAAAGGCTTTTGGAAAATCTGTGTATATCACGTTTCATGGCAGGATTCCGAGTGCTCTCCAGCGCCTCCTACAATCTTATCGTGGAGGTCAAGCAGCTGGGAAGGCAAGATTTTCTCCACCCTGAAGCCATGCTGCCTCGGGTTGTGTAGATCATATTATCTGACTCCCTAAAGTCAGCTTATCTAGATCTTGGGATTCCCGCGAAAACTGCAATTCTGTGCGATGGCAGCGATACCGGTCTGCTGTATAGACGTGCGGCGTTGCTCTGCTTCCTCCTTATTGGAACGAGGGGACGCGAGTCGGCCCCAAACTCTCGGACATGACGCCAGGGTCCGGACTCCTGTTTCGGAGTAGGGTTAGCGCTCATGCGGGAGGCGCTTTGCATTTCTTTACGGAGCGAGTTCCGAGAGTCTGGTCCCGGGGCGGAGCGCACGGGCGTGTTCTCAATGGCCCTCCCGAAGTTATGCTGCGAGGTGGCGAGGTCGGCTTCGTGTAACACACGGGGGGTTTGCCGTTTAAGGAAGTGTCGGTCGGGACGATTACGTTTAAGGTGGATTGTGGCTTACTGAACTCGGGAGTCACATTTGACTCTTTCGGTACGTCACTCGCCTCGCGGCCATCACCCGGGTACAAGCCCTCTTCTGTTCTATGCGGGTCCAGGAGACTGGAAGTCCTCGGTCTGCGGCTTGCACTGGAACAAACGTATACGTGTATCTCTTCTTTTCTCATTCATGGTTCCTCCTTCTCCTTTTCATTTTCTTTTTCTGTAACACACGAGATTTTTTTTATCAAGTTTACAGCCTACGCCTGTCAGTTTAGATGAAAGGTTTACATTTTCTCCTTCGGGTGAGCTGTGACTTTTTTTCCAAGAGTCTGACACTCATCTTCGCCTCCGGTTGAGGGAGCAGAATGTCTCTCTCGCTCTCGTCCGTACCTCGCACTTTTTCCTCACAGGCGTTAAGTCTGTGTTGCATGGTGGCTGTAGTGATGATGTTGTGGACGTACACAACACACACTCGTCTGGTGTTGGTCGCAGACGCCTCTGCAGTCACTGCTTCCCGTTTCATCCAATCGCTCTTGAAACTGAAACAGGTAAATCCATCTCCACCGTGCTGGAGCGTGTTTCCGTCCCGAGCGGTTCACCAGTCAAACTCGTTTCAGCTTCAATACGGGTGTGATCAGACATAACTGTGTCTGTGGCGCTCGTGTCACAGATTAGCTCGACAACAGTTGTTATGAATAATTCAACAGCGTTATTGTTCTCTGGCTCGTTCCGCTATTTCCTAAATGAGTCCCAGCTTGACACACTCAGTAAATAGCTCTCTTTTCTTCAGCACTTCATCCAAGAGTACGTCCCGTGGTATTCTCGGCCACAACTTTGTTTCGTATCTGTTTCCATCTTAAGCTGTGGCTGGCTGAAGTTCCCTGATATGGCTGCTGAAGAATGTCTGGGAGTGCGTTTCTAAGACGATCGAAGAATGCCTGTTACTCATGTGCTCCATATAGTCTTGACGTCTTACACCTGGTAGCTATTAAATAAACACAATAACCTGGTTACGGTTTTCTGTCTTTTCAACCAACACTTCCACTACATCATACGGAGCATTTAGGAGTTCTGTTGTTACAAGGGAATCTTTAACGTAAAAAACTCCAGCACATGTCCTTCCAATCCTGTCGCATCTGTATACGTCGTAATTTGGAATCCAGTCCTCGCTGTTCGTGTGATGTTTGCCGTCAGTTTTTATGAAGGCTCCAGATATTGCGTATGACTCGGTCAGCAAGCCTCTCGTAAAGGGAATTTCGAGTCTTCTGTGTGACGCAAGTCCCTGTAGGTTAGTACATATGCAGGATGCTGCACATCTTGTTTATGAGTTCAGTCCCTGTAGGTTAGGTGTTAGATGTTACACGTCAGTTTTATCTTGCCTTAGGGTTTCCCGTTAGTGTATCCTATTCACCTAGATATGGCGGACAGTTCCCTGATGCAGCTGGAGGCAACGTTTCACATCTTCTAAACATCCTGCACAGGGCAGCATAGCCCCATTCCCTTCGTCTGGGAGTCCTCTCGTGACTTCAGGTCGAGCAGTCCAGTCCCTGGAGGACAGCATCACACCTGTGGTGGCGCTGATGGCAGTACCAGTGGTGGTGACGACAGCACGCGCCACTCATGTTCAGTGTTGACGGTGGCGGAGGGCGGAGGCTCGCTCCGTCAGCCGCCCGGGGTTTTCACCACCAGCCGTATAAGACCACGGGTGATGAGGGAGGAGGGTGGTGGGCGGACGTCGGGCTTTCTCTAAAATTATGATTCCGGCCCAGTGGATAGGGACGTCTGCCTCGCCCCCCCCCCCTACACATACACCCACCACACGTACGTACCACCATCTACCGCCGCCACACTCACGGCAACACCACCTCAACTCCACTCGATCCTCGTTCACGTGATCATCCCAGTGACCTCTAAGTGTACTTATAATCTCAAATACGATAACTTAATGATAGTTTGCCCGTTATATGTCGGTGTATTGGCTATCTATTCAACTTAAAAAAAAAGATAAATAAAAGAGAAATGTGAATGTGAACTAAAGAACCTGGCTTTCTTAAGTGACTGCTCCCAGTACGGGTTCCTGGCGCCGTGGGACATTTAGAGACCACTGGAAGAAGCTGCAAGGCCGGGCAGGGTCGTATCAGACACCGATGAAAAGCCAAGGAAGGTCGTACCAGTGGCTGATGAAAAGCTAGGCAGGGTCGTAACGGAGGCTGATGCAAAGCCAGAAAAGGTCGTACCAATGGCTGTTGAAAAACCAGGCTGGGTCGTACTAGAGGCTGATGCAAAGCCAGGGAAGGTCGTACCAATGGCTGAAGCAAGGCCATGCAGGGTCGTACCAGAGGGTGTACGGCGAGCCATACCCCACCATCACCTCCACTCGGGAATGATCCGAAACTACGACTCAAGAGACCGCAGCCTCCTCCCGGGGAAGGCGGAGCGTCCAGCCTAAAGCCCTGGGACACAGGCGCCCTGGGCTGGGGAAAACTGTCGCCAGTGGAACGCCACACACGCCCTCTCTTACTTCCCCTCCCCCCCCACCTTACTCCGTCCCCCGGGTAGAAATGACGGGAATGGGACGGGTAGGGGCGAGGTATGTGGCCTTGGACAGTGCGGGACGGGTGAGCCAGCCGGGAGCACGAGCT
>JAUUDW010650298.1:0-10652 GCA_032361385.1 Panulirus guttatus | reverse complement strand
TCTAGTATTTGCTGAGAACCATGAGGTAACTTATCTTGTTTCATTTTTCCTTGTGTTTATCAGCAAATTTATGTACCAAATCAAAAAGGCTGAGCTACAGTGAAAGGTTTAATGTTACGCAGCTGTCTACTTTAAGGGAGAGGGTTGACCTGATAACAACCTTTAAGTTCCTAAATTAACCAGATTAAGCTGACAGTAAACAGTTTATCAACAATTGCAGTACCAGAGTTACTAGAGGCTATGAACAGGAACTGAGAAAGAGGATAGTTAAGAAGGATGTACAGAAATGCTGGTTTAGTTTAAGGTTAGTATATGGTTGGAATGGTCTAAGCAAGGCAACTTAAAATGATTCACGTCTTCTTGACGGTATAAACTGGACAAGAAACAGGGTCACGTGAAATAAAATTTTCACACCAGTATGTACAAATAGGTAATAATTACATGAAAATAAAAAAGATTGAAGTGGAATTGAGTGGGCGTTGAAGCAAGGATGTTTGGCTTTTACAAGATGGATAGTTGCTTAATGCACCTTTGGTAGGCAGGTATGTCTGGCTTCTGTATTGTGAATTTGCTAGAATCATGTAAATGTACTTGAAAAAATATATTTCAGCAAGATTGATGGAGTGCACTGATGAATACTTTGGCTGTCTTATAAGTTGAAATTATACTGTTAAGAGGAGGTAAATGTGCATATAAAACCCATAAAAAAGGCAGTGACTGAATTATAGCAAAAATTAAATCCACAATAGGTTCTCTTGCCTCATACCTCATGTTTAGTATAGTGCAAGCAAATGAGACTTACTTCCTGTGAAAAGGATACAGTCGGTAAAATAATTGAATGAGGTTTCAAGACAACGAATTCAAATGTAATTAAAAATATGGCCATATGGAAAAAAAAAATGGTTAATAATGACAGAAATATAAAAACTGAAGGAAATTGATTCCTTCAGCAGATGAATCAACAGATATGTGCTGACATCATGTTTACAAGTAATCAAGTATGAGCCGTGCTGCTCTAAAGAAGAATGCTTAATGCATGTACGTGAGCAGGAAAAGTTAAAGATGTATATCTCAAATGTCATGACTGAATAATGGTTAAAGTTAAGGGAAACATCCACATTAATTGCAAAATGTTTATTTGGCAAATATAGTATTCACAATAACCAAACAATATCATAATATATTCATATATTATACAACATGTTAACCATCTTGTATATCTCTCTCATTTCCGTAACTGAACGTTATACATGTGATAATGGTGTATATTACAGATGCCTTCATGTACAGGATGTGGCTGGAAAAAAAAAAAAGAAAATATATACATATATGGATAAAGCTGCAACCATAAGTTTTGTAACAAATTATGGCAAGGCTGGGAATCTTGAACCATAAAGAATAAAAAAAAAAAAGGCAAAGTAGTCATTTTGTCATGAAAATTTGAACCATACTTTAAAGTGATTATTGTCATCCCCCCACAAAAGTCTTTTAAATTATCCACGGGTTAATATTTTTTTCTTATTAAGAAGAGTTTTCAAAGTTGAACATCCTTTTTCCCTGAATTGAGAGAGAGAGAGAGAGAGATCATCTGTGGTAACTAATATTACATAACTCTGAAAACAGTATGATAAATTTTTGTTATTCTGCTTCTACAAGTCTTCATCATGAGTCTGTACAACAGTTTCTTGTCATTCTAGAACATGAGCAAAAAATGGAAGCAGTTTTATAAAGCTGTATTTTTTATTCAAAGCATGTTAATTAGATCAAAGTAACAGGAGAACAGTATGTAAGCAACATAACGTTAATTCAAATGTTTTAAAAGCAGTTATTTTCACATTTAACACTATTATGATTTGATTTTTTGCACAATACAAATATCTCTGTTTGAGCATACTCATACCAGATGCTCTATGAAAGGCAACCATTAACTTTTGGTGATTCCTGTCCATAAAATCTTTGTATTCATATCCCTTTATGAAATTACTATGAGCTTAAATTAAAGTGACAATATACAAGCTATGAAATCATAGGCAGTTTGGGAATTGAATAATATTGAAGAATTTATTTAACAATACCTGTTTGATTGGAGAATGCCTTTTCCTGCATTTATAAGTACAGTGGTACAGCCACAATCTTCCTAAAATGTTTACGAAAGGTACTAAATTCATTAACCCTACTATGACTACAGAATGAGGTATACATGATATATGCAAATATATAGTATATCATTGTTTGCACATAAAAATTTAAAAGAACTTTTGTCAGGTATCAGATGTTTACATGAATTAAAAGTGCCTAAAGTATCTGAAGTTGTTTTATTAATACTTGTAATTTGATAATTTTAATATGACAGTCATAAAGAACAACATCATACTCAAAAGAAAGGCAGGCCACATGATATAGCTATTTCTAAAGTCTACCTTCTTTGGCACACCCAAAATCACTGTTCATGATGAACTTATGCAAATGCATCAGATAATCATGGGAATTAACCTAGTCTGCTACTGTTAGTGATCCTGCAGACCATTATTTATCATAAATACAAGTTTTGGAGAGAAACTTACCTCATCGTATTACTTCTGTGTAACTAAGCCTTGGTATTTGAAGATTAGAAAGTAAACATAATTTAAATGTAGTTTTAGGTGATGCACCACAACAGCATGTGGCTAGTGATCACACTACAAAAAGCAGTACATTTATCTGCTACATTCCCACACAGTTGAGTGATGCCTTTTTACTCATTACTTTTGACACAATCAAAGTTGGGAAAAAAATGGACGGGGTGAATTAGCTGTCTATCAAGGTATGACATCTGAAAGTGTTGCACAATTATAAAGAATATCTTACTAATCCTACGGTTCCATCTGTTATATAAAGCACCAAACCATGAGCCATTGTGCAATGGATACTGTCGTTAAATGTATAGAAGATGGAACTCCTTAAAAGACTGGAATACACAGAAATTTCTGTTCATAGGAATCTGTAAGAAATTTAGATGAGAAGTATAGTACTTTTCATTGACACATCACAGACTGTGTTAGAAAAGAATCACAATATTTCAAGATGTTCTGTGAAAGAATGATTGCCTACTCTCGCATCTCACTCTGTTCTCCTTCCCAATCCAACTTACATATAAACCTTTTTTCCAGGACTTAATTGCCTTTCATGAGTCCACAATGAATAACATGTGATTCAGTGTATACTAGCATGGCCTCTAAATGTTTAGTGTCAAATCTTAGGATATATTCTGAAAAGAAACATGAGCTAAACTGACTGAATTTGAAGCAAGAGCTTGAAATATTAGATAGAGGTATCTATTAAATTATCCTTAGAAAATGATGGTGTTTCTCGTCATACAATGCAAGACATTCACAAACCCAGAGGCAAAATGAAAATCTTTCTCTCTTTAATGAAAGTAAATGCAGAGATTTGTGTAGCACTTATCTTGAAGATTTAAGTAAGATCATGATTGAATGGTTTAAACCTTGAATTAAAAAAGATGCTGTTTGATTATCTG
The DNA here is from genome assembly GCA_032361385.1 of Panulirus guttatus. Taxonomy (NCBI): domain Eukaryota; kingdom Metazoa; phylum Arthropoda; class Malacostraca; order Decapoda; family Palinuridae; genus Panulirus; species Panulirus guttatus. The sequence goes on along the minus strand of JAUUDW010650298.1, from coordinate 7,135 downwards.
TATTTCTAAAACATGTCAACTCTTGTAATCCATGGCCTTGCACTTTCTGGATTACTGCCTATTTGGAGCAGGAGTTTCTTGCTAAAAATTTGAATGAATGTTTATCAAATGTCGTATACATTATATATATCCATTTTTTAAGAGCAAATAAAATTTAAACCTGTATAGGACATAAAAAAACACTCTGTTATGTTTATATGATCATACTGCAGACTATGGCCCATGTATCTCTGAAATCCATAAAATTTCCAAATCTGAAACCTGCTTTGTCCCAAGGATTACAAAATTTTATTCATTTTCCTGCATTGCTTTTATTTTTGTTAAAGAAGCCCTAGAAAACATATTAATGAATGCTAACCTCCAAAACCCTCAAGCTGTACAATTTAGTTCCTCAAGGAGCAGTGCTCTCTACAACACTTTCAATACATTCCTACACGACCTTTTACTGCCTCCAGCAGACCACTGTGTAAAAATTCTCCTGTCTGAAGACAACTCTGCAATCACATTACAGAGCCATGACGCTAATGCAAGCATTATCAAACATGCAGCTCTTCATCACATAGAACACTGGCTCGCCCAGAACAGAATGCCTGCATCTTCATTTCTGTCTTCAGTCACCCTATTAACCTGAGACATACGAATACAACTTGCACCCTCTTGTCACCTTGAACCGCCAGTCATTCCCCATGCCACAAAAATTAAGACAAAGGCAACAGATAGACATATACCCTCTAAACAAAAGAAAAAGAATCCCTCAGTCTGTTCTACACACAATTCATTTGCTGCACACTATATTATGCCTTACCTACCTGGTCACAAACAATGTCAAAAGCAAATATTATGAGCACTCAGAACAATCACTGGGCTCTAGTATCCACAACAACCAAACATCCTATACAACAAAACAAAGATTATTCCAATACAGTCCCAACTCAACATGGCTGGCACTCATTTCTTTACAACAGTACCAGACCCTTCAAACCACACCATACATAACTAACCACCAACATCTGTTTTAAAAAAAAAAGCATATTCCTGCTTTATCCTTCAACAGCTTAAACTCACAGATCCCTCTACCTCCAACAAAGACACCACTGACAAAATACATTCACACCAACATGACCTGACAAGCAGTAATTGACTGTCACATCAACCTAGTCTTTAACACCACCCTATCAGACATATGCTTATGTGAAACTTTAATCTTTAGACATGCAGGGTTAACTCTTTCCCTTGTGCTCTAAATGCAACCCATCACTACAACATTATAAGCATCAATCCCAACATATTACAGGATCTCTCGTTCAAGATGCAATTTCATGTTGAAGACACTAAATACTCCTAAATTGAGCTTGCTAATGGTAATGGGAGGTCACGTAAGAAGAAGGTGCTGAGGAGTGGAGAAACAAATGATCTTTAAGGGAATTCCTTTCAAAAGTTTTTGTGTTTTAGAGGTGAAGTTACTGCGAATGATTCTGCTATTGAGGTTGGCTATGAAATCAGCCAACCACTTTCTATTAGTGTCATAGAGGGTGATGTCAAGTATTTTTTGTGTGCAGATGTGTCAGGGGACAGCTTTGAGTGCTCTGTCAATCTCAATTGCCAATAATGCTGCACAGGAAGGGGCTGTGGTTAGTTGAAGCCTTGTAGGATATGTTGTATGAGGTTGGTGTGAAGCTTGGTAGTGGAATGGTCAGGTTTTAAGCCATGTTGTGCACGTGAGAGCAGAATGTTTATTTTGATTCCGTTGGGGATCAGTTTTTCACAGAATTTGGATACTAATGATAGAAATCATTTAGGATGGTAGTAAGTGGGTTTGGTATTAAGGGTTTTAGGATTACTATCGTTTCGGCAAGTCTCCAGATGTTAGGAACTTTTGTTGTGTGGCCAGCAGTGGTTAAAGACACATGTAAGTGTTTAGACTGCAAACGGACCATGGTGTTTTATGTGAATGTTTGATGTGTTATTTGGGCCTGTAGTAGGAGAGTTCGTTGTCTTAACTACATTGATTGTATTAGTGGGAGTGAAGGTTGGGTGGGCAATCGTTTCTGAATGGATTTTGTGTAGATTTTTCATTACTTTCCTCTTTGGAGGTGAGGTTTGTTGTTGCTGATTTTTGGGAGATGTCCTATGTTTTTGTGTTCTTTGGGAAATGGGATGTCATGGGAATAGGTCAAGAGTGCTTCATGAGCCGGGGCTGGATTGGTGCTGTAAGTGTGGATATGTTATTCTTTAACATGCACCTGAGTTGATTGCTGTGAGTTTTGTTGTGTGTGTTGAGAAGGGATGCCAGTTTTCATTTGCCTTTCAGTGATTAGGCTAATGTCAGTGATGCTTAGAGTCTGGATTTGTTTACTTGCCTTTGTGAAGCAGCATCAGCAGCAGATGAACTAAAAACAGTCTATCATCAACACCCAAGTCATACAGCATATTCCATGGATTACTTTGATCACTTCACACATCCTGGTTCAGTCCACTGACCACATTAACCACCATATACCACATAGACCCAATCCATTCTATCCCATTCATGCTTGTCACCCTTCTAAGTGTTCAGACTCCAATACCCAAGAGCTTCTTTTGCTCCATTCTTTTGTCTCCTTCTTGAATTCTCCTGGATGAACCAAGAATCAATAATTATGTAACGTAGGTGGCATCTGAGAAGACTAATATTAGACATCAAGCAAGATGTGTTGTGTGTGCTTTGTGCTAACCCTGCCATTTTGACAAAATCTTCCGACACATAGATCTTCTTATTTAGGCTGTCTTTGCTCATCCTCTCCATATGAACATACCATATCAGCACACCCTGGTAAAGTCTCACACATACTGTAATTACAACTACATCTCACTTTGACACTCATTCCTTACACGATTTGTGCACCCCACACAACACATTGTTGTAAGGCATTTGATTTCCAACACATCCACCCTCTTCCATATTTTGAATCCAGGGCCCAAAACTCACATTCCCACAAAACTGGTGGGACTACTATACCTCCAAATATAACTATTTTTGCCCCAGTAGACACTAACCTCTCCTTCCACTCACTCCTTAATGCACCCAGAATCTTAGCCCCCTTTCCCTCTCAGCGAATCATTTCAACCCCCAAATGTTTCATCCACTGCTAAGTCCATTCTTGGGTATCTAAAGCACTCCACTTTCACCAGGTCTTCCCTATTTAGACACACTTAAATCATCCTATCACTTCATTATATCATTTTTGTCTGCATTTGCTAATAGCTTTTTCCTTTCACTCACTCTCCTAAACTCTGTCACCAGCACTGTAGTTTCTCTCTTGGGTTTGTCATAAAACTTATCCCAAAATAGCAACTGATTCAACCTTCTAAGATTAATGCATGCACTTCCCTTACCAACCTCTCCACAGACAAATTAAGCAACCATATTGACATAACACATCCTTAACAGACTCATCTTCGGTGAGAATCTCTCACCCATCCCCTTCACAATCATGCCTTACATATACATTTGCTCTGAGGCACTACATTTCCCTGGAGGGTTATACACTAACAGCTTAACTATAAACATACTTTCCAAAATAATTTTAGCCACTATTTGAAAGCATCATCCATTGATATTTCTTTGAAGTCAATAATTTCCCTTATTCAGAGGATGTTCCCACCCTTTCCTGTCTCTCCTTGTTATCATGTACATCCTTTGGGCAGATTAGATTATACTTCTGCTCATATGCAAGCTTGGTCTTAACTACTCTAAAATGTTGCAGTTTACTTTGATAAGATTTTTGAGCTATATAAAGAACCTTCATCCTAAAGTACATATAAGTAACTAGTTACAACCTTCCTGAGCCGGAAATGGGGTATTGTTTCTCCATCTCAATCTGATTCCTCTCAAATAAAATGCTTTGGCAATTTCTCTCTTTGTTCTTCATCTCACTTGGGAAAAACTCCTCTAAACTTCGTTTTTGGCAAGTTTATTTAACCACTTAAACATCTCTTGGATATGAATCTTCTTATTGAATGTTACCCTTAGTGTCGATTGTTTTTCCACATTCTTCAAACTTTTTCGACATGCTTCTCTTTTCTGGCTTACTTTCCATCCAAGTTTGGAAGATGTTCCTCTTCCATCCCAAAGAACATCAGATTTATATTTGTGTAGCTACTCACCTTTGTTATCTCAAGCAGTCATGCTATGTCCTCCTCATTTCTAATCTTACCCAAAATCTGATTTTTCATCATTGCATAGTTTTCTTGAATGATCTTTGCCCTCTTAAGTCCTCTATCCTTTGCACCTCATGCTTCCCATTCTTTGTGTCCCTGATTGTTAACAGATTTCTTATCCTCTTCCATTTTCTCCATTGTGTAGTCATTCTCAGTCCTTACCCCTCCCCTGCACTGTTCATTGTTCCAAGAAAACCTGGGCTACCTGACTTACAGTCTGTGCCAGATGTTAAGGCATGAGAGGGCTGTTGGCTTAACTTACAGTAGAAATTGTTTTGTGTCTCGTATAGAAATCCTGGTAAGTGAAATATGTTAAGTCATGCATCAACAGCACTAATCATATGTTCGACAATAATGTAATAATGCATCATAATCATCAGCTTGTATCTAGCAGCCATTAGGCTCATATTTGTTTTGTTTGTCTCCATGTGTTGGGTGTTTTTTCTCCATATTTGTCCCAAATTACCTAGGTTTTGTGTCATCCCATTATGCCCAGCAGAGTTACAGCAATGAAGGACATTGTGGAAGTGATAGGTGAAAACAAAGCAGAACATAATTTGAAATATATTGTTGAACAAACAAGTGTGTGCCAGCAAAGTGTTCAAAGGTTGGCAGAGCAATTCAAGTACTTAAGGTGATCCATTTTACCAGCTCCTCTTCTCAAGTCTGGAAGGCCGGGATTAACATCTAGGGCCCATAAAGTGACTGCAAGACAAGTTAAGGTCAGCCCATCCATGACAGCACATGAAATCAAGCATATGAACTCACTAAGGAATATTCCAAAGTTACTTCATAATGACTTGGGATTTTGTAGTTTTCCTGCACAGCTTAAACCTCTAATGACTGCCATTCAAAAGGCAAAATGAGTGAAATTTTGCAAGAAATACAAAGTTTGGGACAATGAAACATGGAAAACTGTGTTGTGGAGTGGTGAGTCAACAGTGACTGTGACTGGAAACACCATAGGGAGGGTTTACAGGCCATCCCACTTGGAACTGCACCTACCACAGTACAATTATGGCCCAGGGCTGTTTTTGTCACTATGGTATCGGTGATATGGTAATCTTACCCAAGAATGTGAACCTGAGCCAGCCTGTGTATTTAACTATACTAAATGACCATTTTCTTGATTCATCTTAAAGTGGCTGAATGATGGTGAGGTGAATTATTTCAAGGACTGGCCAGGAAACAGCCCCAACCTAGTGATACAGACCTGTATTCTGTACTAAAGCTTGGGTGATATTTAAGCCACTATGGAGTACTTTTTCCCCAGAACTACTCAAGGATCATGCTACCAGCTTTTGCAGTAAGCTACAGGACTGCATCAAGAGGAAGGAAAGTGTAACAAAGTATTAATTATGATGTGTTAATCACATTTTTAAGCCATTTAACCAACAAAAAACTTTCACATTTTCAGCTCAGGCTCTAAGTTATGGTGCAGACTGTGTGCTCCATCTTTTATCTTCCTTGCTTGATGTATTTTGAGCCCATAATGAAAGACTTCAATTTGATATTTGCAGTCATGCACGTCACAGTTATATTCAGTATGTCCACCTCCTTCAGTGCTCTCTAGCATTTTTCATGGTCTTCTAATTTCTTCATAAATGTTATGACACTAAATAAATTATAATGGCAAGTATGTGCATTCCAAAACCGAATTGAAAATAATGCTGTATTGTATGAACAGCTGAAGTCCCATACTCTGTGAAGCTTGGTTGGTTGTTTGGGCTTTAGGCCTATCAACTGCCAGGGTCATTAAGGCCGTCAATGTCAAGTTTCAATATCCACCACCCAAAAAGTCTTTAACACCTTCTTCAGGTGTTAAAGATAATTCTAAGACCACATACACTCTCATTATGCATGTGGCCCATGTCTGTGCAGACATTCAAAGAGTGTTAATGTTCTGCACTGTTTTACTGTAAATCTGGATATTCTATGGTTGTGAGGCATGGGCTATAGATAGGGTTGTGTGGAGGAGGGTGGATGTGTTGGAAATGAAATGTATGAGGATAATATGTAGTGTGAGGTAGTTTGATCAACTAAATAATGAAAGGGTAAAAGAGATGTGTGGTAATAAAAAAAAAACATGGTTGAGAGAGCATAAAAGGGCTTGTTGAAATGGTTTGGACAAATGGAGAGAATGAGTGAGGAAAGGTTAACAAAGAGGATATATGTGTCTGAGGTGGAGGGAACAAGAAGCAGGCGACCAAATAGGAGGTGTAAGGATGGAGTGAAAAAGATTTTGGGCGATCGGGGCCTGAACCTGCAGGAATAGAGTGAACTGGAACGATGTGGCATACTAAGGTCGGAGTGCTGTCAACGGACTGAACCAGGGCATATGAAGGGTCTGGGGTAAACCTTGGAAAGGTCTGTGGGACCTGGATGTGGATATCAAGCTGTGGTTTCAGTGCATTACACCTGACAGCTAGAGAATGAGTGTGAGCGGATGTGGCCCTTTTTTGTCTGTTTCCTGGCGCTACCTTACTGACGCAGGAGGTGATGATGCTGTTTCCTGTGGGGTGGGGTGGCGCCAGGAATGGATGAAGACAAACAAGTATATGTATATGTATATTTATGTATATGTATGTATATATGTATATGTTGATATGTATATGTATGTGTATGTATATGTACAAGTATGTGCATGTATGTATGTATATGTGTATATGAGTCGATGGGTCTTTCTTCATCTGTTTCCTGGAAACAGCAATCAAGTATAATAAATAGAGAAAGAAAAATATGTACACATATATTTTTTACATTTCATAGCTATTTCCAGCATTAGCGAGGTAGTGCCAGGAGCATACGAAGAAAAGCTGCATCTGCTCATATCTATTCTCTAGCTCTCATTTTTTTTCTTTTTTTTTTATGTTAGCTGATACGGCACGGGCAACTGAAGCCCTAATCAAGGCCATCCCATTAACGCCATATATAT
>JAUUDW010650268.1:0-10653 GCA_032361385.1 Panulirus guttatus | reverse complement strand
CTCTCTCTCTCTCTCTCTCTCTCTCTCTCTCTCTCTCTCTCTCTCTCTCTCTCTCTCGTATATTTATGACTACTTGTAGACTAGTACTATGATGATGGTGTTGATGATGATGATGATGATAATGATGGTGATTATCAATTGCATCATTGCATGTCACTTTTCTATACATTTGTTTACGACGTGGCAACCCACTGAACAAAAGCTTGTGACCCAGTATTGGGTCGCGACCCGTGTTTTGAAGAATCCTGCGTAGAGCGTTCCCAGCAGTTCGAATCCTTGCAGTCGGAAGGCACTACGTGTTGCATGGCAGTGGGCGCTCATTGCACTATATACAAAACCTGGCTTTTCACACAGGAGAGAATATTTATCGCTGCAGCTCGTGTTGTGCATGTAGAAAGCGTCGTCGTGTCGTAGAATGCAGCAATTCTCCTCAAGCCGCCCCACCCTCCCCCCCAAAAATGAATTTACAAATTCAGTTAATCAAGTAAACATTATTACAAGTTTCTACCAGGCTGACCGTGTACCTGGCTGACACTACCGTGCTAACCCATAATGTGTTATTAACGTGATGATGGTAAGTGATTTATAAGTTATTTTTGTGTCGGTAAGTGATTTATGAGTTATTGTTTGTGTTGGGAAATAAGTGATTTATTAGTTATCTTTGTGTTAGGAAGTAAGTGATTTATAAGTAATCTTTTTGTTTCGGGAAATGATTTGTTATTTTGTCATGGTGGATGATTTAAAACCATACACTCTGAAAGTGTGAGAGATTAATTACATAGTTCTTTAGATCATTTTATATAATATTTTGAATAAGTAACAAGTTACCATATTTTCCTTAAGAAACATAATCTTTAAATGTTTAACTTCCTCCAACCCCCTTCCATTGTTAGATTAGAAAAAGAGATATATGATAGAAAAATGGAAGATAGATAGCCATAGAAAAGGAGATATATGATATAGACTTTAGGTATCGTGTTTCTTATTTTTTTTTCTAAATAAAATTCCGATTTTATATGGTAATGAAGCCTATCTTAAGTGAAGACATTTCACTGCTGTGAAACTGTTGATAAGAGAAATGGACCCTCGGAGATGGGCCCCCTAAGATAGACCCCCCAGAGATGGCCCCCAGAGATGGAACTGCTAACACGGAATTCACCAGAACACGCCATCTGGGGGCACCTGGTCCTCAGTAACGGAAACACCCAAGAAAGGGAATCGCCCCGCAAGAGAACTTTTCAGAAATACTCATAGAAGATAAATCTATTTTAGATGAACGACATTACTTGGATATATCTTGACCCGGGAAGTGTACTGCCTGTGTGGATACGTACAGCTTTGTAATGCATGATCCATTACACGAAATAAAGCTATGCAAAGCGTCCTTGGAAAACATTCAACAAATACCTATACTAAGCCTTTATATTAGATAAAAGGCATTTGTTTGAAATAAGCATAAGAAATGTTGAGAGAAAATGGATGTAAAAGTAAATATTTTTCCTTAAATGATGAAATAATTCTGCCCTTAAATGGCTCTCTTGTGTTATTTTTGCTTTTAGACATTTAGAAGAGAATATATCCTATAGCTTGTACTCATAAATATTTATCATTTTAACGTTTTTTTCAATTCTTAATGATTTTTTATCCTCTGGCTAAAAGACATATTTATCATAAACAGTTCCTTCAATTAAACAACCATTATGTTTGTGCCAGATTTCTTAAGTCCTGAGTAACATTTTTAAGTATATAACACGCGTATACATATATCTACTCGTGTGTTGATATATTCATAGTCTTTTGAAATATTTCTTTGTCTTTCTGAGTTTAAAGTTTAAGAAATTTGTAGAATCCTTAGGTTTTGTACCTGAGGATTGTATATGAATAAGGCAAGTATCGCAAAATTAGGTTACTGAAGTTGTATACACCAGATGAAACCCATTAGTTCACGAATGGTGTACCGATGATAATGAAGCCAAAATGAACAGCTTTCAGTGTTTGCGGTACATTGTATATTCAAACTTCATGACTTTAGCCGTTCGTACTCTTCAAAGTTTAACAATATTTATACATTTCTTTTTACCGTAGATACTTTTTTTTATATCAATAAAGAAATTTGCCGTATGGTAGATATCTTAGTTTAATGACTTTTGCCTGCTATAAGCCAGTGAATCTAATAATATGCATACATGCCGACCTGCTACAGAGGAGCTTATGATGGTGTCCCATGCCAAGCTGGGACACGGCCAATCTTTCAACACCAGAGAGCCTGTTAGAGGGAGACCCATTAAATCTAACAGTGAGAAGAATTACCTATTAAAGGGACACTGGCAGATATAACAGTAAATCCGATTCATTATTTCCAAGCATATATGATTATGGATCCTGGCTCCATGTTCGTTCAGGTGCAGACAGTCAATAAATCTAATATAGAGTTTTGTTCATGTTTCATCTTCTGATCGACTGCTCATAACGTCTGTCTGGCTGTCAACATACATATGTAATTAATACTGATTTAGTTCTATCGTTTTCAGACTAGAGTCAAAGGTCTAGCTTGCACCAATACAATACCTGCTTTTCTAAACCTCCATCATATCGCCCCTCACTCTTTGCCCTTCGAGACAATGCAAGTCTTGTCATCTTAATCTGCCTTCATGAGGGAGGATTCTGATGCTTGGTGTAAATTCTGTGATCCTTCTCTGAATACTATGATAGAGAAATGTTTTCGACACTGATATTGTACAAAAATTTTACGGCATAATGTATGTGGTGTTAACTATCGTTAGCTATTGCTGTAATATTACCTTTTCATCCTTGTTACTAACGCTTAGAGACATGACACGAAGTTCCCTGTTAGTCTTATTACGTACATTAATACACAACTGTCTTGGCTTTAGATCTTTACTAACAATTACGATTAAGTCCTTCTCCTGCCCTGGTGCATCTATTTCCACGACATTAAAATGACAGTTTGCCTGTTACCTATACCCAGTCTCATGAGTTACCAATGGCTAAGTTGAACTTCATTTAAAGTGGAGAACGACATCCTATTAAGATCTTCTTGCAGTCTTCTTGAGTCATCATCCCAAGTGATAATGTCCGCTAACATTGTGTTGTGTAATGTCACCGTGGTTATTGGATGTTCTTATGGATGAGGCATTACGTGAGATGAGAGCGAGGTGGATGACTGTGTTATGATATTAACCATAGAGACACAGAATGGAAATTGCAGCAGTTGTTGTATGCATATGATGCTGCACCATTTGCTAACTCAAAGGACGAGTTAACAGGAAGAGTTGGAGAGACTGGTGGGCCGTTTCGATGATATATGAAGGAGGATGCTGAAAGTAAGCGCGAGTGAAAGTATGACGCTATTTGCTGAAGAGGATGGGAACAAGACTATTCCGTCAGTTTGCATAATGAGAAACCTAAAAGTTGCTGACAAGTTTAAATATTTCATTTCAGAGTTTAGTAAGGACGGTGATGGGAAGACTGAAAATGAGAACAGGGTAGTGTAAGTAAGAAGAATTAGGGATGCACTGAAAGGTTTGGTGAATAGAAAAAAGAATAACGCTTTTACCGGACTCCTCCTGCTTGAGGTTATATTACGAGAGAAAAGTCATTTCTATCGAGGATGTATCGTTGGAAGTACAGTCCCGTCAAACAACTTCTCACTCCAAAGTAGTCTATGTTTCCCTACTGCTGGAAAGCAGCGCAGTCTTGCGGTACAGGAGCCTTTTACAAAGGTAACATCAGGAGTCTATCATAAAAAATTTTCTTGGGGTAATTACGGTGATGATAATAGATAACAATAGAAAATACTGAGCACAGAACGTACAAGAAGCTTGTGTGAAGGAGTACTTGTCTCAAAGATAACGTAATGCGTTTGGAATTAAGAGGATAGACAGAATGTAGAGTGATCATATTAAAGGCTTTTGAATGAATGTCTCTTTGGATGGTGAGATCTTGTAGAATGTATGGGAAAGAATATGCTGGTCAGGAAGATATACTGTAGTACAGTAGAGATTAACAGAAAAAGCAGCAGGCCACAGAAGTGAAGGGTTGAATTAGCAAAATGGTCATGGCTGAGGATATATCAGATGAAGATGTTAGAGGAAAGATTAGTATCGGATGTGATGGAAGCATTTTGTGTGTGGATATAGCGTGACTGGAGACATTAGCCTCATTCCTGGAATCAACTTAGTGTGTTCGATGAAAATTCAAGAAGTGCATTTTTAAGCGTGGAAGTTCCTGTTGTACTTTACCTCACTGGTCCTGGGTTGAGGAAATGTGTGAGTGATGATGATGATGGGTGTCTGTTTCTGATCTGACCATTACACTGGAGATGATGTTATGATGAAAGAGAGATAGATCGGTACAATAGATTACACCTCTTATCGAGTATGTAGTATATACATGAAGCACATGTCGTTGTACAATGGACTTTTAGCGACGGTGCAAAAAGTAATGATAGTCTAGTGTCTAGGGTGAAGATCGTATGAAAATCGAACCGTTATAACTTGTACTGCAAACGTAAGAATTTCTTTTGGAAATAACGTTTGACTCTCAACATGTGAACCTCGGAACAGCTGTAAGAAACATAAAAAGTAAGAATTTCATCTGTTTCGAAGCATTGCAAAGGATATGCAATGTTGCCTATACACAGATAACATAGTGATTATGACTGCTATCTTCTGGAGATGTAATCTCCAAATTTTGGTCTCGTAGAGAGTAAACATCTCTTCTGTATTATAACTCTGTATACATTCGTCAGGGTTATACATATGTATTGTATTCTCTGTAAAAAGAATCGATAAACTATAATACTTTTCACGAAATCTATTCCTTTGATAAATTAAAGCTCATGGAAGGAATAGTTGACAACAGTACATACGAACCGATCTGCTGGTGCAGGTAATGCCGAGTTGTGGGCTCAGTCAGAGAGAGAGAGTTGGATAGAATGGCTGAAGGGTTAGATAATGTAAGTATAAAGAGGGTGCTGGAAATCGGTGTGATTAGAGGTAAGACGCTGGAATTGCAAATGGATGGAAGCTCAGATCTGAAGTTCTGTTTGCCTGATGAAGAATCAAAAGTTGTGAATGAACTGAATATATGGTAATAGGATTTAGTAGGGAGGGCCATGGGAAAGATATGATTGTAAGTCGAATGGAGTTGGGAATTTTGGGTGAGCCGAAAACTCTGCTGAATGAAAAAAAAAAGCAATCATAGAGTGCGCAGGAAGCCTGCATGAAGGAGCACTGGTGCCAACGTTGATGTGTGGTTGTGTAACCCAGGTGTATGTAGGGGAAAATAAGAGCAGTAGAGGTGGATGATTTGAGTAGTATATTATAAACTAGGAGGATGAATAGAATGATTATGTGAAAAGGTTTGTATTGACGTGAATATGTCATTAGAAAGAGAACTGATGAAAATCTTTTAGAATGGTATGGTCATACAGAAGGCATGGCAGATGATGGATTGGCTAAGAAGACATATTTTAGTACAATGGAAGGCACAAGAAGGAGAGGTAGGCCACGGAAGAGATGGATATATGTAGTGAGATGATTGATTAGGACTGAGGATATTTCAGATGATGTTAGAGGAATTACTGGGATCGATTACAATGGAAGCATCTTGTGAAAGTGGTATGAATAGAGACTTTGGTGGTGTAAGGATGATAGACGGATAAATAGAGAGAACCTATACAACCGAGTATTGACTACTGTAGAATATATAAGATATACGAATAACTTCATGTGGAATACTATTGAAAATTATCAAAACATTGTAGTACAGTCATTATATTCCGTTAAGTAAATGTGTGCCAGAACCTTTCTGGAGCCAAGCTTTCAGTTACTTAATAAAATTCAAACCATTAGGACTTGTATAGCATATCTAATATATTGTGTTGGAAATAACATTTACCTCTTAACAAGTGAAAAACATTACATTTATGAACGGCATGAAAAGAAGAATTACACCTTGCACAGATCTGCATTCATTTCACCATTTCTTTAAATTATGTAAGCGAATTAATACAAGTTGTTTCTGAAGTTGTAGTGGCTAACGATTATCTGTAAATTACTCTCGAAATCTGTTCTCTAAACTTGTATGCTCAAACTATATAGATATTAATGTAATTCAAACCCACTTTTCTATCTCATGATGCTGAAGGAATGGAGAAGAGATTTATAATTTCATTTCGCATAGGTTCTCAAAATCTTATAAAATCTGAAATTCTTTTTGTATTATCCACGTCAGTAACCGATAAATTGCATGACTTTTCATGGAATGTATGCCTTTGATGCAATGAATTTCATTGAGCGAGTAGTGCAGATTAACAGATATAAACTGAAATATCATTGATATCCAAACGCAGTAGATGTTTTTGTTAGGTCATCAGTATCAAGAAACAGTTAAGTGCATCACGTTCTATATCTTTTCTAACGTTAGCTGGTCGAATGACCTTACTCATAGATCACTGGCCGTTAAACCCAGCAAAAGAAAATATATCTTTCCTCGACAGTTATATTATTCATCTTGCTTGATTAACAATAAAGGAATTGTTTCTGGCGTTGTGGTAAAAATTTGCACCTCATCCTTGAGTTCATAGAGCCGACTCCGTATTTGCTTTCGAGAGCCAGCGGACTTCCGTGTGGAGCAGGAGAGCTTTGTGATCAGCCCCAAAATCCGTGCAAAGAGCTGCAAAAGCCTAGAATTTAATGAGCTCTCCCTCAGAAAATTCGCAACTTTCATTGCCAACGTCATTAAACTACGTAGTCATGTGGAAGGGCCTTAGCTGCTAGTGCTTGTCTGTGGATGACGCAGTGAGTCCCATTTATGGCTTCATTCTTTCCTTTGACCAATTTTATGAATCCAGAGCGAGACCCAAGCATCGCTGGGGCACCGTCACTGCAGACACCCACCGCTAATCCCATGAAAGATCATTTTCTTGAAAAAGTCAGAAACTTTTTCAAAAACATCGGCAGCCTTTGATGTGGTCTCCAGTGCTTGCGAGAAAAGCATTTCTTCTTTCACAGCTCATTTATCTTCAAATCGAGAATAAACAAGCAAACAGCAGCACTGGGCAACATCGTTGCACTGTATTGCAAAAAGAATAACGCTTTTATTTTCTCAAGAGCTTGTTTTATGTCATCAGCAAGTTCATCAGTGTGACGCTTCACTTTGTTAACAGAGTGGGAAATCTAGGATAACTTTTTCTGTCTTTCGGCGCCACGCACAATCTTTGCAGCACTCAACAAGCATGGTTTTACAAGAGTCTCTCCAACAGAGTGATCCTTCTTTGCTTTGGCAGTAAGTCGTGACGGCTCGTAAGATGCTTCCACCACTTTGAATGTCTCCCGATGAAAAGCTCCGGTGGCGTCCAGCTTCATACGTTTCGACTCTTCAAGTCTGGCTGTGACAAACTCCTTTGGCTTGCCTTTCATTGCCTTGTGGTTTGTAGTCAAATGTCGCTGCAGACGACCAGGTCTCAGGGCATCATTAATGAGAACCGCATGGCATACGACGCACTGAGGGAGGTCAATCCCATGTTTCTCGGTAACGGTGAAGCCAAACTTGATGTACTCTTCAATGTCCTTCCTGTCCATTTTCGCAAACATTTCTGCAAATAACAACACATTTAGACACCACAGTACACCGTCTCACACCACAGTCATGCATCATACCACAGTCGCACACCACGCCATACAGTCAGACACCAACCACGCAGTCACACTCCTAACTACAAGGTTGATCAAATGAGAAACCATAAGCTTTCTCATGGGTCCACGACTGAGCATTGCGCCTCACGCCATAGCTACAAGCAAACTTGATAATAAAGCAGTGTGGTATCCAGGACGTGTACAAGACGCCTGAGGAGAGATGTCATGGATAGACAACGGGTAAGGTTGACTGCTGCATTTTCTTTTGCATAGATGTGTGGCAAGTTAATAAGAGAGAGATTTCTTTGGAACGACATAAACTCAGGCTTTCTTTATTAACATCTTTTAAACGAAAAATCAAAATTTTTGGCACATGGCTTCAAGACGTCTGTATCCACCTAACGGTCCCTGATGGGAGCGAATCTCCCATTTTGGGAAACACTGATCTATATTAATAATTCATTACTGGTGACCTGGTTCTGAGTAAGGTGTGCTTTTCACGAGTGCCCATAGTCCTCAACATTGCCGTCTCCTCCGTCATCCTAAAATATTATCAAGGCGCCAAAGGGGGAAGCCACCATATGGTGGCCCTTCCTTGCACAGGAGATGGAGCTGTGGAAGCTGCACCCAGCACACTGAATTCTTTGGGAAAACTAAATCTCCTGTCCCGTGTTCCACATTTCCTGTAGTTGGAGCAGCCTGAGGTCAGGTGCCGCTCTGGATCATGACTGTTTTGCTCAAGACGGGTACCCTGGGCCAGCAACAACAAGACTACTCGCTCTCTGTTTATCTCCATCCTCCTCAAGAGTGGCTACAATCACAGGAAATTCAGTGGAAATCATCAGCCAGCGAGGCGGGATGTTTGGAATGTGGAATGGTGATGTGGCCGCTAGAGATGTTGCAGCCACCGTCGGAGATTGAAAGCGACCACTTTAGAAGGTGGATCAGGAGGTGGCAGGAAGAGGGATCAACGAAGTCGAAACCGAGGATCGTCCGGCCCCGGTCGCTCCACCTGAGGAGGACGCCCGTTGCTGAATGCTGTTAACAATAGGTCGTTGGCGCCAGCTGTCCAGTACACTCCAGACATGCAACTCCAATCTCTTACAAACAACTAGGTGACGGTTGCAGGAACATCGCATACGCTGCCACACTCCAGCTAAGAAAGAAAACCTTACAGAACCTCAGAGGGAACCTGGCCCTGCCTTTGTCCAAGTACACCTTGTAGATGACCTCAGTTTCTGGAGAAACGTAACAATCACGGATGAAAAGTCATTTCCACCAGTGGAAGCAGCGTCGAGCCACTGCTGGAGACCACTCAACGCCCGCTTCCCGGCCAAAACTATTCAGGCAGTAGCCAAGAGTGTTGGCGTTGGTGTGAACACGTGGGGCTGGCTGTGGGCCGGGGGAGCTGGTACTATTGGAGGGTAGACTCACTATTGTTGATTATATTCAGGTGTCGGAAGAAGTGTTACTGCTGTCAGTTAGAGCCAAGGTAATCCTTCACCCTGAGCCCTTTATAGCAGTTCATGACAATAGCTCCAGCCACACCAGCAACGCTGTGAGGCAGAGGTTGGAACGACATCCACAAATGCAATCCATAAACTGGCCCACCAAAGGATGCCACGTGAACCCAAGCGGGAACTTGTGACCAACAGTATGTCGAGAGTGGGACGTGGACGAGGAGTGAACCCGCCAGGCCGTTGAGAGAACAGCTAGAGAAGTGTGGGAACTCGTAAGGCGTCGCCCCAGAATGTGCTTCAGTTTCATGTCTGGGAGAGTAAATGACGGCATCGATCCACGAGATGGCTGGACATCACAATGAAACATCATCTTTACCATTTTCAATATAGATGGAAAGAAGGACAAAAGTAAATATCATTCTGTTTTGTGTAGCCTAAGACGAATAAATAAGAGTGGTAAAGTTGTCATCTTTTATTATGAAAGTGATTGTTTGTAATAAAATTCTCATAACTTATTATGTAAGTGATCATCTATATAGCATTAAACCAAGGGAGGGAGCATAAATCTGCTATGTCTTTGTGATTAAACTGTGACTCTGAAAATATTGAATGAATCAAAACATTGACCCTTTGCTTTGGTAACCTACTAATAAGAACTTCTACATACACCATGAGAGGCTTGGTTCCAGAACCGTTGTATAGAGCATACGTTTGACACCATGTAACTCAATACCTGGAAGAAGGATGCTAAAGACGAAATAGTTGAGAACGTTATGATTATTTGATTTTCGTGTTCTTTAAATGATGCTTTCATTTATACAAATAAAAAGCCTAGAATGCTAATTATTGACGATATAGTTTAGAATGCTGGGGGAAATATAATGCTCTCCTTTGCCAGATCTGAGTCACTGTAAACCGAAAGAGATTCCCGCCCGCACCTGAATGATCAACATCATGCCAAGAGTGACTTTCCGTCGAATCCCTTTTTTCTTGACTTTTTCTGTAGTATTTCCCGCCTATTACAGTAGAGGTGCTCCATTGTTAGTGGAAGATATGGTTTTGGTGGGAAGCAGACTGAGGGGATGGGAGCAAGAGAGAGGAACGAGGCTGTGTAGAATCTCAACAGGAGTCAGCCCATGAGGACACGAGAGGTGTGGGGGCAGCCAGGGCATCAGCACAGGAGGAGCCACACAAGGTCCTGGAAGGAACGCTCTCAAAAACGAAATTTGTGTGAATCTCAGATTCACTGGACGAATCTTTAAGAATCCACAACTTGGAATGATATCAATATCCTTCTTCATCATATTGTATCAGTTATTGTCACTGCGTAAGACAAGGAGGGCTTGGCATCTAAATGTGTGTGTGTGTGTGTGTGAGTGTGTGTGTGTATATGTGTGTGAGTATGAATGTGCGTGTGTATGAGTGTGTGTTTGAGTCAGTTTGCGTGTGTGTGTGTATATATATGTGTGTGTGTGTGTGTGTGTGTGTGTGTGTGTGTGTGTGTGTGTGTGTGTGTGTGTGTGTGTGTGTGT
>JAUUDW010650257.1:0-10655 GCA_032361385.1 Panulirus guttatus | reverse complement strand
GTATGTTTGTTATTATGACAGGCAGAGTACTTAAGAATTTCTGGTATGTACTGATAATAGATTAGATAAGCAAACCCTTTAATCTTAACTGAAAAGTCTTTCTGCACATTCTTCGTGTGGGTGGTATGTGAACACTAAAACATAAAGAAGATTGTGGATACAGATAATGTCTTGACTTTTGGAGTTACAAGAATCATACACGCAGAGAGGAGCATATATGGGCTTAGACTTATCTTGAATAACTGACAAACTCCTTAAAGTAATTCTCGACTGGTGGTTATAACTAGATAATGACTTTCTTAATAACCATATAGCCATATTGAGTTAGGTGTGTATTGCTTTCGTCTGTATCGTGAGGTGGAGATAGGCAGTGTTAAGCCTTAGAAAGCTTGGTAAGCAGTGGAGCTGGCGTTGTATGTTACACAGACAGACAGACATGCGGACTTGCATATAGACACAAAAACCAGTAGGGATGTGGTTTGGCCAGTGTGTGTGTGTGTGTAAGAGGCAAACCGGAGATACAGCGGCATACTGAAGAGGTTCTAGAAATCAAAGGTTGGGTTATCAGCGAGTTTAAACTTTACTGGACATGAGTTGTAGTAAGCTGAGTGGTCCTGGTGCTTAAGATAATCCTTCTTCTGGTGAGGTTTGTTGTTATGCACTAGAATTTTTCTGTAAAATCTTTCAGTTTACATGAAAGACCATAACACAATAGACGTCTTTTCTAAAACTCTTGGAATCGCTGCTCACCGGTGATATTCCTCTTGAAGAAGCCCGCTGACATCGGTGGCGATTCATAGTATGTTTCAAGTGAATCCATTTCACTTGTTATGCCAGTCCTTGTGAAAAACGCTCTTGGACAGTCGATTGCTTGTTTTATTTTTCGTGTAATGCATCGCCGTTATAGATATTTCTCTTACATTCACATCTCATTTGTTCTGTGCAAACTTGTTAGTACACTTGATGTGTCTATGGTTTCATTTTTAACTCTGTAAATGTACTAGAGTATTCAACAAAAAAGAGGGAACTGCAATAGTGTATGTAGCGTATTGGGTTGTGCTAGGTTAAATTAGTTAAACTGGCAGACACTGATTGAATATAGGTAGAATATAGGAGAAAATTTGTGCTTGGTAAGTCTTGTAGATATTGTAATGGGGTCGGCGTGACGTATCCAAGCATAAACTAGTTGATATTTAGCTCAGCGAGAGTGCTTTTAGATGCATCAGGAGATCGGCGTCGCCTGCTTATCTGTGATGGACGTGCTAGACTTTGTGGCCTGGCGGTGCAGTAGGCTGGCTCCTGGTGGTGTTGGTTGGTTGGTTAGTGATAGAGGTAGTCGTCTAGTGACATCAGGCTAGTATTTGGGCCTGTTGGTTTGTGGCTTAGTAGTGTGCTAGTACACTTGTGACTGGCTAGTGGCGGTAGCCCTTAGTGGCGTAGTGGCATTGAGCTAATTACGCCAGGATCTTTTCATTAGGGTATTGGCAACTTTGTGTTGTGTTAACAGGTGGGTAGTGGCGGCTGTGGAAAGAGCCTAGTTGCTGTGGGTAAGTGGAGGAAGACATGCGAGGTGAAGCTTGGTGGTGGAGGGGCTTAATGGGCTTCGTCAATCACTGCCCGACCGATGGACAAGGCCACAAGCGTGATCAATCACAGTGGTGTGTAGGGGGAGCAGTGCCGCCCGGAGGGAGGCAAATGAAGTGGAAATGACAGTGGAGCAATGGAGTGGAATGTGAAGTTAAGGGGGGAAGGGATATGAAGTGGAATGACTTATTAGGAAAATAGAATGTATGTAAGTTACAGGGATGGAGAAATTAATCGACAGAACCGTAGGAAAGGGAAGATGAATAGGGTGAGAGAGTGGGTAAGCAGAAGAGGAAGGGCGAGGAAGCATATATGTGATGCCAAGGAGGCAGATGGGAGTGTTTGGGTTTTTACTGAACCAGTGACATTGAGAGAGGTTGAGTGGCAGTTATGCAGTTCCATAGGTAAAATATTGGAGGTTTCCTTGTCTTTGTGTCATTAATATTTATCTAACGTCGGGAGATAGTTTTACAAATGTGATTACTATTTGTTTTACACTCATGTTGCCCCGTCTTCGTTTAACATTGGACATTGGGTATGTTTTTAGTAAAGAGATGCGCTGTTAATGTGTGGACTGTAATGCAAAATTTATCAAGTTTATATAAATTTTTTCCTAGAATCCACCAAACTTGAAGATGGAGTTTTGAGTTCCACGCATAATTATTTGGTAATATTTACCCATGTGCTTGTCTTTACTCCATTTATTAAGAGAACAGTGTGCTGATGACTTATTTTGTTTTATTTCATTTGTTTTTTGAACGTTAATGCTGGATAATAAAGTAACATCATTCAGTTACTGCTTTTGGCAAGAAGGATTTGTTGACGTCAGGGATCCTGTCCAGGCTTCAGCTGCAGGCCTCGACAGATCATTAGTTGGACGAGAGCTTGCCAGTAAATTCGCTTATTGGTTACAAAGTATGTTGCTAAGGTCACACAACCAGTGTTATACGAGTGCATCTGGGCTCATAAAAACAATAAGGATTGGTGGTTTTACTAGACTAGTCAATTTTGCCAGTAATAAGGATTTGAGGTTCTTGGAGTCTTCATTCATACCGGTTATAAGGATTAGAGGTTTTTGGAGACTTCATTCTCACCAGTAATAAGGATTGAAGGCTTCTGAAGTCACTTATTATAACCAACATTAAGAATAGGAGTTTTTTTTATATACTTCATACTTGCCTGTTATATGGATTAGTTGGATGGCTTTTGTAGATAATAGCGCGATGCTTCTTCTTGGGTGCTTCAGGATTGTTTGGACCAATAATGAAAATTATGATAAATCTCGTTTATTTGCGATCAGGAAACGCTTTCATCTGTTTTGTTTAATGTTTGCACGTGTTTCATCCATGTTTGTGGTAATCAGCACCACATTTTCTTTAATATTCTTATTCCTCACTTGTATTGCTTTAAAATAAAGAGATCTGATAATGCTTCAAATCACGCTTCACAAATTATATTAACTTTTTAGATAATTTACTGTATCATCAATTAAAAACGAAGTTGCTCAATATCGCATACTAGTTTTGATGCTCACAAAGTACCATTTTTTCCCCAAGAAGAATACCACTAATGTTTTATTCTCTGTATAATGTCAACATCTTGTTTGTCCACCCTAGTGTGTCAGAATTGACATTATTATGTATAAAAAAATTTCATGATTTCACCTAATAATTGAACTTCTAGGTATAAAGTAAAAGAAATTTTTCTCTGCAGAGTGTGTGTGGAGTTTATTGTTGGTTGACCCAGGAAGCTGTGTTAAACTGAGAAGATGCCAGGCCAGTGCCCTCGGTGCCAGAAGGCAGTGTACTTTGCTGAGGAGAAGATAGTCCTTGGTCGGCCTTATCACAAGATGTGCATCAAGTGTGGTTAGTATGACATCAGTAGATGTGCTCTCTCTCTCTCTCTCTCTGCAGGGACATGAGGAAGAAATTCGTTATAGGTATTCACAGGTAAAAATTCGTATGGTGTACTCAGAGTGAAACTGTCTCAACATAAAGCAAGTTGGCACCTCCAGCACCCTTTTCCAGAGCCTCCTTTCTCTTAAGATCTTAGATAATCACACTAAGATCTCTTGGAAGTGTTTGTCAAGGAGAGTTTGCATGTTATCGGTGTTGGATACAGGAACAAAACACTTTTCTTCTCTGTACATATATGTACAAAATTTACATTTGCAGTCTGGGTTCTTTGTAGACAGTAGGAGGAATATCAGTCCTCAGCAGTAAACTTCATTCCCTCTGCTGTTATTATAGCCATGATCCAGAGCTTGCTGCTTACAATCACCCCACTAGATGGGTCATGTCACCATTTACAGTTCTTAGTTGAGAAATAGCAGTAAAATCATATTTATGATATCTGATGCTTTAGAGCAGATGGGAGACAAAGGGAATGATTTTGGTGCAAACTTTTGATTCTTTTAACAAAATAAGGTTTTTTGAAATAATATGTTACAGATCATGACTTAGAGTTTGTTTCAAACCCATGAAGTGACCAAATAACATAGTTATATAAATATGATAATGCATTCAAGAACCAAAATACATTACCAGTAATTTGATTGTGATATCATAAGATACATTTACACCTAATTGTTGATAACCCAGTAATACACACTATAAAAATTTTGATTTTGTGGACGTATTTGAGGTTTGTACTCATATGTGTAAGAACTCTCACCTGTATATTACTCTCACAAATAAAGTTTTATTGCTTCTTGTTTGTACATAAGAAATAGATGTCAATTTCCAGCAGTGCATAAATGTCAGTGATATCTGTTTCACATTATCTTGATCCCCTGTGGTTTGTGAATTATTTTGTGTGAATGTTGAACTGCTTCTAATAGTTTGGATGACTATTGTGTCACTATTGTCTTTTTTCAACAGTGAATGAACTTGATCATTTATATCTTTAAATGTTTATAAACCTTGTGTTATTTATTGAGACAGAGAACATCTTTCCCAACAGCAAACTGCAACAAACTCTTGGACAGTAGTACCTTCACTGAGCATGATGAAGAGATGTACTGCAAGAGCTGTTATGGTCGTCTCTTTGGCCCAAAAGGCTATGGATATGGTGTTGGTGCAGGCGTTCTTTC
This sequence comes from Panulirus guttatus, assembly GCA_032361385.1. Lineage (NCBI taxonomy): Eukaryota > Metazoa > Arthropoda > Malacostraca > Decapoda > Palinuridae > Panulirus > Panulirus guttatus. The sequence goes on along the minus strand of JAUUDW010650257.1, from coordinate 5,980 downwards.
CATGGATGATGGCACAAAGTACCAGGTTTGTACATTTATCCTCCTCAGGTTTACTAGGAAGCATTTTGGCTTTTGGAGATTGGGACTTGGAAAAGAATTATGTGTCATTGCTCGTTGTTAAATGCAAATGAAAGTTTGGATTTTGGATAATGAATTGTGGGCCCAAATGAAATCCACCACGTTATTTGTGTGGTGCATTTTGACATAAGTATAGGTGATGTCTATATAACGTCTATTAGTCTCTACATATTATGATCTACCTTAGTTACATGGAAGAGAAATAAGTGGTAAAAGAATACACTTTTATGAAAAACTTTTTTTTTTTAAAGGCACCAGTCACGGACAGAAGTCCACATCAAGGTCGGGCCCTAATTGAAATATAGAGAGAACTGAGAAAGGGGGAAAAACAGAACTGGAATTTGCTAATGAATCTGATTTTTATACTGTATTTTAGTCGATGCCATGTCTTTCACTAAAGTAATTAGTAAAAAGTTAACACTAGATAGTGGCTGATATCTCTGATATGTAAAATGAATTGATGCTTTTCACCTTATACTTGTTTATATATAAGTAGAATGGTAAGTTTCTAAACTATTTGCAACATGCATTTACAAAAATCTGAAGAAAACAGTCAGTGCATGTTTGTTTTGATTGAAAACAGAATGGCTTCTCACACTGTGCCTCTTGTTTCTACAAATGTTTGTTACCAGTGCCCACCATACATTACTTTTGTTTTAAACCTGAGCGTCATTGATGACTTCCTTATAAGGATCAGAAATAACATGTGGCCAAAGATGCTGTAATCTGTGAAAAGAGAAAATGCATTATCATTAGTTGGATATTGGAGTTGAGGAGTAATGGTATTCATAGCATGCACAATATAGCACCTAGCATATTGGAGTTGAGGAGTAATGGTATTCATAGCATGCACAATATAGCGCCTAGCATTGATAATGACTTATGTTAGACGTATAAGAGTTATGTCACAAATAATGCTTAAAGTTGCTGTATTTTCTAAAGTATTAGTTTTTCTTAATTAAGTAAATGATCATTTAAGAAATTTCAGATACATAGTTGTACTATTTGGATTTTGAAAGAAAATGTATCATTGCTCATATCTTGTGCCTTCACCAGATTATAGTCTGGTAGACTACAGCAAAATACAAAATTACTTTATATTGTTCCTGGCTTATTTGCACCAAATTTTTCAGAATGGTCCTCCTAAGAGCAACATCCCAGCAACCATGGAAGCTTATGTAGCTCCTTTGAAGCAACCAGCACCTGCAGTAAAACCTGTACGATCCAAATGGGGAGGTGCAGACTACTGTGTCAGATGTTGTGAGTTTTTGTGGTTCTGCAGTCATGTTTGTTGTTTCTTGTGTTAGCAAGGTAGGGCTAGGAACAAATGAAGGAATGGCCTTATTTGCTCTTATCCATTCTTTAGCAGGTATGTGTAGTGACAGCCATATATACAAGGTGTGATCAAAAAAGTTCTAAAACTTTGCCCTTATTTTAAAGAATAGTGTACATGCAACATTTTTATAAGCAGGCCCATTCAGTGTAATCTCCCTCTTGTGATATATAAGTGTCCCGATGTTTCTTCCACTTTTGGAGGCAACGCTGTAAGTCTTAAACTGAACTGTTTGAGTTCCAATTACATTTTATTATGGGTGGTTGGAATGTCATCATATCTTCTACCTTTCAGCCTCATTTTGATTTTTAGGATCAGAAAAAAATTATATGGGATAAATTCAGGGGAATATGGAGAGTGTGGTTTGTCAGGAATGTTTTATTAACCAAATATTCATGAATGGAGAAAGCAGTGTGTGAAGAAGTGTTCTCATGGTGCAGAAACCATCGACCATTTTCTGGCAGCTGGTGGCGGCTCCTCCTAACTTCATTTCTTATTTGAAATAGAACCTCTTTATAAAAGGCCTGGTTTATCGCCAACGTTTACACATCAGGATGGCACACTACCTCCACAGCGCCACCTGTAATAGACAAAGTCTGTTTGATCACACATTGTTTTAGATACACAGTATGATGAACCTTCATAATATTGATGAAGTGATGATTCTGTTTTTGTTTATAGCCAAGCAAGTGTTCATGGCAGAACGTAAAATGGCAGCAGGAGGAGCATGGCATAAAGCATGTTTCAACTGTCGTGAATGTCACAAACGCCTTGACTCACACTCCATCCGTGAGCGCGATCAGGACATCTATTGCAACCGTAAGTAGTCTATTGACATCAAATCTGTACATCAGATTTGTATTTAAAGAGAATCTTATTTTGTATGGATTTATTCTGTGAATTAATGAAAGTGCTTCTTACACTTTTCTTTAGGTTGCAGGAAGCTTTCAGAGTTTAATTTGTGTAGCTTGAATGCAGTAGGAAGGCTTGAGACTCATTTGAATAAATATCCATTTCTGTGCATGAAGCCATAATCTTTTTGAAAATAGGCCTATCCATAAGAATTAACTCTCATATGTTACATCTTTAATTTGTTTTAATGATGTAATCCCTGTTGAAATGTATGAAAGATTTCCAAACATCCTGTTTTTCATTAATTTTATCTACTTCCCTGACAAATTCCTCATGAATTTTTTTTTCTTTTCTTTCATATGTTCGCCATTTCCCATGTTAGTGAGGTAGCACTGGCAACAGATGAAGTAATTAATGGCTTCATTCACTCACATCCACTCTCTAGCTGTCATGTATAATGTACTGAAACCATAGCCCCCCATCCATAGTCAGGACTTACTAATCTTTCTGTGGTTTTCCTGAAGCTTTTGAGTTAACTGGAGCAGTGTGGCATGCAAGAGGCAACGTGCTGTCTGTGGTCTGAACCAGGGCATATAAAATGGCTGGGGGAAACACAGAAAGGTTTTTAGGGCCTGGCTGTGGTTAGGGGTTGCGGTTTTAGTGTATTACACATGACATGTAGAAAATAGTTTAAAATGAATGAGGTTATTTCTTCATCTGTTCTAGGCATTATCTAGCTAACCTAGGAAATAGTGATGAAGTATGAAAAAATGTTAAGGGAAACCTTTAAATGTGATTTTCATTAATTTTTTTGATCAGTGGCTTTTAGATATTTAAGAGAATAAGATCAATTTTTTCCTTGCAGCATGTTATGGGAAGAACTTTGGACCCAAGGGTTATTGGGGATGGTCATCTGCCAAAGTGTCATAAGTTGATGTCAGAGTTGGAGACACTTTGACTTTAACTCACCTCATCACTTTTGTTCAAGCATGTAGTTAGATTTCCATAATATTAATGTTTAAAAGGTTCACATGTACCATTTTCAAACAGAATTAGTGGAGTAACTAATACTTCTGTTTACAACATAAGTTGTTTGGAGACAAAAGCTGTATGGCTTAAATTAACTAAATGTTTTTTTTGTTAATGATGTAATTAGCTAAATAACTTCAGAAATAGGAATTTAGTTAAAAAAGATAATGGTATTTCTCTGATGGTTTAAAGATATTGTCCTACGGCTTTGCTTGTTACATTTGGCATTTATGGGAAACTGATATACCGAACTCTTCAGTGGATTGCTTCCTATCTTGTTCTTTTGATTCTATACTGTCTTCAGAACATCGGGCACAAGATTTCTTTCATTGTGATTCAGTTCTTGATTGTTATATCAAGTAAGTTCCATATCTTTTGTGATAAGTGTGCTTTTAGTTACCATTTATTCTTTGTTATATGCATAACTATTAGTCAGACATACTTTTGTCTTTCACATCATTTTTAGGGATTTGCAGGTTGGAAATATTGAAATTACATGTTTTATTAACATGTTTTTGGCAGTTGCAGAACAACTTTTATTTTTGCTAATGGATACTTGGTACATTGTAGCGATCAAATTTGTTGATTCCCTGTAATAAAAGTATTTTGGTTCTTTTGATTGTAAAGGATGTACTCTTGTCACTGGATTAATGATTGTGACTGTTTTCTCTTTTCAATTTTGAAAGAGAGCTTCGCTTATTCGTTTATGGTTTTTAGTAAGAATAAGTTCTGGAATTATCAACCAGCGAATGACAAGCATACTTTCGACCATTAGTCCTGAAATATGACTGAGGAACAATGCATCTGCAACAAAAACAGCAAATATTACCTTAGGGCCATATTTGATTAATTTGTTTTAGAGCAATCCTCGATAAGATAACTATAGTAGTTCAAGTTACAATATATACAGTATGTTCATCAGTGTAGAACTGACAGATCTAACCATGAATTTAACAAACTTCGGTCAGACAAAAATAACGCTGTCCCTCTAGATTATCCTACCATCTACCAAATTGTCACCCCCCTGGTTATGTTTAAATGTTAATACATATAATTTTCCCTGACAAATAACACTTTAACTACACATAACAAGATGATATAATTGATTTCATGCTTTTATGATATACATTTGATAAGTGAATGATTAACGAAAGTAAAAAAAACTTCATTTATCCCTAAGAGTGACTAAAAAAAATCAATTGTGTTTTAACTTGTTTCACTCTTTAGATGTGAAACCTAACAAGAATTGTAACCATTAACTTTCACTGTGTTTGCAGTATACTAATCATTTTGTATGGAGCATGTGAAGTGATCTTTATGATGGAAAAGTTAGGGGCTGCCACAAGTAGGTTTAACAGTGTTGACAACTCAGGAGACAGTTAAATAATATTAGGCTATAATTTATGGGGAGATACTTGTCCTCAAGTAAAGACCTTGGACTGTGCCTTTGCATGGTTAGGTTAAACATTGGAAACAGCTTTTGCAAAATGCTGTTCCAAAATCTTGCATATGATGAATGTTCAAAATTTGTATACCTCAGATGATGATATTGGCAAATGTGTAATCACATTTACCTCTTGGTATTCAAGTTTTTTGTTATAATACTGTGTTGATGATTATGACATCAAACTTGTGATCTGTTATATTGACTGCTGTAACAGTTTAGAGCTACAGGCATGAAAGAACAAAAGTACATTATTTCTGCTAGTTTTGAATGAAAATTATTTTAGCAAAGGGCTTTATAGCTGGTAAGTTATCATATTACCAAAACAATACATAACCTTATTTCAACTTTATTCTTCTTTATTCTGCTGCATTATATATATGCATTGTATAAGATTATGAATTAATGATATTCCTTATGTACAGATTATTTCTTTTTTACATTGGTCAATTGCCTTGTAGAATACTTTCTATTGTAATGTATTGTGTTCTCTTTGGTTTCTTTAGTAATACCCCAGAGTTTGCTAGAAAAGGAAATTGTTCATCATGCTTCATAAGAAAATTTTATTCATGAAAAGATGTGGAATAGTAGTTTGGGTTTTGTTAATACTATTGTGATTACCTGATAAATATGTTTCTGATACTAAAACATACGGATTGCAAATCTTATTATTTGCTTATTTTTATTGTATACCTATAAATTCTTTATTTTTAAGCCAATTTCTGCACTATAGAGTAGATTAACTGGTTAGATGTAGTTGCATTCTTGTATGTACAAACCATCTTCATGTTGTATTGTGCTTTGTAGCTGCCCTCACTATTTAATGATCTATTGTAGAAATCCTTCATTCCCATCTCCCTCTCACATGATGCAAAACTATTTAGCTTACCCTTTGCTTGACGTGCCTGAGTACAAGGCAAATTTTTGTCTCATTGCAAGGATCTCTAGAAAAACTGTAAAATGTTTAAGGTTTCTTGATTTATGTATTTCAGAGTAAGAATTATTGGTCTAGGGGTGAAAACCACCTTATTGCCCGTTGAAATTATTTCAAGTGGAGCATCTTTAAACAACAGACCTAATATTTTTTAAGTTAAAACATTAACTCATTAACAGTGAAAAGGATTTGGATTTGAAATTTTCTTCTGGATTAATGGCTGCTTGATGTCTAATTTCACTGTATTGTTTATGTTTGCATAATAGAAAGGTGTAGATTAGTAACTTTAGTGGTACTTAAGAAAGGAAGA
>JAUUDW010650246.1:0-10655 GCA_032361385.1 Panulirus guttatus | reverse complement strand
AACTACACAGGATTCCCTAAAATCTTTCAGGGATGATGATCAGATATCATTAAGACAGGAAAGAACAACAATGAACCTCTAAGAACATAATGCACTAGTATCTTCATATTTCACTAAACCAAAATACTTCTCACCACCACATCATGATAAGGTATATACTGTATATGGTAAAAAAAATTATAACTTGCTAGTATGGGAGAACTCTACTTCCACCATAATTAAGCAGTTTACAGTGGAAATCAAAATGGACCAGAAGAGTCAGTCTCGTCTTGAATGTACACAAGAATTTTTCTTTGCAACTTGAGCATGACGGTACATATGATCACATGAACTTTAATATAACCCCAGAAGGTTAGGTCAAAAGCTAGGTCACCATACTAATGATATATCGCACCCACGAGTTATTAATGCGTGGAAATATGAATCACTTTAAAAATAATACTCATTACACGAACATAGTAAAGGAACAGGAGAATCTTATGAAGTTCTCACTCCCTACTGTGTTCATATCACTATGGTCTAGTATCTAGTACTTGGAGATAGTGAACCAATAATTAATTTTGAGGCGAAAATAATTAGTTATGGCATTAACTACGTCGATATGGTTTTTGTGTGCAGCAGGCCTTACGACAACTAAATACATTAATGTAAAAAAAGAGCAAGTGGGTACTGGCGTTACTGAGTAATATGAAGTCAAACCTTGAGGTTAAAAAAACTTGTTGACGGAAATGTTTTGAAATCTCCACTAAGATTTTTTAAATACTTATTCAGACCGGTCAAAATATACAATACAGCAAGAGATAAGTAAAGTAGTTCTAAGAGTAAATGATATCATAAAGCATATAAACAGCTCTCAAGAAATTTTCTTTATCAATGATGGCAGAACAAATTAAGCAAATTACAAATTAGTACTCATAAAACTTCATAACGTAAGCTGGTTTTATAACGACCCATATTAACTTTATTTTTTCCAGTAACTTGAGCGAAATTCACATTTGTGGCGCAATTTATTCGATAATCATCATCCCAAATGTAGCCAATACATAGTTGACTTTGCCAGGTTTGTTCTTTTACATTTGTGAAAGCAAATATTGTCACGCCTCAGTGCATGACATATCAAACAAGCTTTACCTGAGTTAAATTAGATATCAAAGTAAATCCATTAATGTTGCAACTGTTTTTCTTATTTCTCTGTAAGGTTTTCTCAACTATTTGCGAATGAAAAAAAAATGCCTGGTACACGCACCCCTTTTCCACCTTAAATTCACCATGATAGCAGTACTCTGTCTTTCTGTTATAGCTATATGAAACCTGCCCAACCTAAATAGCTTTACAGCATATTGAATCTCTTAGGTCAAAAAGTACATCTTTGTAATTTGCCTCACATGTTACCCTTCAGTCCAGGTATGTGGATACAGACCAGACTTATAATGTACGCCACGTCTTGCAGTTAGTGTGTGGTGTGTGAATACAGGTATTAACCACCCAACCTGTACTATGCAGGGTGATCTACCATTTAGATGTGGTCTTCACTGGCTATGGGTTTGCTTATCTAGATACCCGGTACTGCATGTGTTTTATCCATCCATGCAAGTTAAAAAGAAGTTTAATATAATGGATGGATACTTGTTACAGGTCCAATTCAATCGGCAATGTAATGTCTAATGTATATCTCTGTCCATTCTCATAAAATGAAAAACATGTTAATCCGCCATATAACGTACATGAGACAAATGTAGGTGCACTGTATTACCCATGCCAATAATACAACAATGTTAACATTATTTTATTGGCTTTATACTCGAACATAATCTTGATACGTCTGATTCAGATTACTTGCAGGCATATAGTTTCAAATCTTACATATTAGTACATGGTGAACCGTCAAAATGTAAGAATTCTAATTATACTTGTAATAGTATTAGGCATCATTGTATATCCACAAAAGCATTGGAAACCCAATAAGTTGTAAGATAATTATCGTATATGCACGAGAGTATCGCAACAGTGATGACTATTATAACGTGCATCTTATCGCGATAATGTTTGACTTACAACTAAAAGAAATAGTAGCTATTATTAGGTAAAAGAATCGTTCAATTTGCAGTGGTGGTAACTGTAGCACTTAGAGTCTATGGCAAGAACTGTCTCAGTGTAATAATTTTGAATCTACGATTATCCCCCTTTACATATTTCCGAAATCATGTTTCTTTTATGGTGTTTTCCACTTTTTCTCATGATGTTCCCATCTTTTTTTTATCACGTGACACTTCCTTACTAACATGTTTTCCTGAGTTACTGTTCCCTGTCTCACATTCTGTCAAATTTTTGATGTTCTTATATGTTACAGTTAGACGAATAAATACATGGTGATTTTCATCAATATTCGGTGAAAAAGTAGATAGTAATCCTGAATTCTTTTTATCTGAAACAAATTTAATGCTGATTTTGCTGTATCGCTGCAACCACAATAGAATCATTACAGAAAACGATCTCTTAATGCATAAACTCATCATATTTTACGACCTTCATAAGTAGAAAAATGAATGCATTAGCACGATTGGAGAGAGAGCGAGAGCGCAGGCGTGTACAATAATTTCCAGAAATATATGATAGTTTCTTTGGTTCTATTTTTCCTTTAGATAAATGTATCATAACATGTGGCAACGTCACCTTGACCGGTTCTGAGAGCAATATTCTCTGCCCAGCAAGGGTACAAATAGTACTGGAATTAGGGTTTGGGAAGTTTCTGCCTGCTGTTCTCTGGTAATCCCTGACACAAGGTTAGAAAAAAATTTGGTTTTATACTTTCTTCCAAAAAACAATTGTTATGAATGTAATGTCTTCTTTTCAGTAAGCTGCGTGGGTCAATGTCAGCTAGTAAAAATTGACGTGAGGCGAGAGACAGGTCATATATTTGACACAGGCTATCAGATGATTTGTTATATGAATGCGAAAGTGCGTTTACTCACTTTTTACTTAAAGTATTCAAACAACTCAGGTTCCCTCATAAATAATTGTTATGGGTATGTTACAGTTAATTGATACTAAAAAGTGACATCATCGTGTTAATGATAAAATTTTAAAAACAAAAACTGCCTCAAGACTTCAGAATCCAGAGGGTGTCAGGTACGCATGGCGAGGCGTGGACACGTGTCGTCAGCAACAAAAACGCTGGGTAGTAACAGTGTAAAGACTTTGAGAACTTCCTCAAATTGCAGTATGCTAGACAATCTTGGATAAAATGCATTGTTTCTAAATATAACTTGTTACTCTAATGATTACTTACGAGTTAAATGATTGATAAATCGTTAATTAATCTTTAAGTCTGGTAAAAAAAGTTATCTTGAAAGATGCACATGTTTTCTGTAGACTGCAGTTACCCAGTGACCAATCATATAAAGAAAATGGGTATGATAATTTTAAAAAAAAGTATGCGGGATGGAGACGGGTACACGCCCGGTAGGTAACGCGGGCAACCGGAGGCAGACAGACACAAATTGTGGTTTGGGTTAGAAGCAAACTTTCAAACAAAATATAATTGAGTTATATGATTTACATAAAGATCCATCCTAGTTTGCCTAAAAATACAGTCGAGCATACATCAAATTTAGTTGACTTTATCAGTTAGTAAAGCCTGATAGACTACAAAAGTATCATACCTTAGTGCTTTAAGGCTGCAACAAAACCATATGGCAATTTATTAAAGAATACATTAAAACTGCACAATTCTGTAAGTTTGTAGTGCATTACAAGTGGGTAGTGCACTGAAGAAAACGGAAGGATGTGCTAGTATGTAATTGAAGCATCGAAAATGAATACAACTTATGACATCCTCAAATAAGTTTGTTAGGAGCTACAAAGCGTTTATACAAGGCCAAGAGATGTTGCTGTTAATTGGAAATAGTCTACCAAGGTTGTACAAGGGTGTTGAAATATTTTATGTGTTTAAGTGAGCTGTATAAATGATATTTTGGGGTCTTTTCTGTGGTTTTGTAAAAAGTCGGAATAAACCTTGAGGAACATATATACTTTAGGAGTGATCCACAGAACGTTAGACAGGTGATGCATATGTTAGAGGGCAGTTGACTGGGTGTAACCTGGGTATATAGACAAGCGGATTGGGAAGAATACCTTAATCTTTAGTGTGGTGAAGATGTTACCAGGGGGGTTTGTAGGAATTAAGAAGTTGGCCCTTTTTCGATGAAAACTGTTGAGGATGTTCTTAGGCTTGTAAACACAATGTTACTGTAAGGATTACACATTAGTTTAAATTCAAAGAACTGTAGAAAACCATAAGTGTATCCCAGGGCTTTTGACATGTAATGAAGTTCTTTAGGGATATAGACAAGTATAGGTATTCTCTGTAACTCGGTTTCAGTTCAGTTTCAATACTTTACTACTTGATTGAGGAATCTGGATCCTAGTCTCCCACGGGGATGTCCTCTAGGGATGTAGATTGGTGAGGATGTCCCTTGGGGATATAGACAGATATAAGTATCCACTCCGAGGTAAACAAAGTTCTTAGGGTTGAAGATAGTCTCTTTTAATGCTGGTGACAAATACATCAAACAGTTCCTTTTGACTAGACAGATGGAGTTTCTCTTAAAGATGTAAAAAGGCGGACTGTGCCATAGAACTGTAGACTAGAACATTTCCCCTTAGGGTTGTAGGCAGGAGTGGATGTCTTCCAAGGTTCTCAAAATCTGTAGACATTGACTGTGTCCTTCAAAACTAAAGTTTTCTTCTGAACATGCACATGGGAAGGGTTTCCTTAAACTTGTTGACAAGGTGGGTAACCCAGTCACAGAAAGGGAGCAACAGTCCCAAGGAATTTAAAGGGATGTAGATTTTCCTTAGGGCTGTATAGAAATGGAATGTATGTTGGTTCTTAGAGTTGTTGTTAGGCAAAAGTGCCCTTTGGTGTCATTTAAGAGGCAGCTTTGTCTTAAAGCAAAAGAACAACTGGTTTCTTTAATGGTAGTTGAAAGGCAGTAAAGTTTTCAGTTGTAGATAAGCTTAGTTGTGTTTAAGGGCTGTCAGTAGATAGCACATGTTTTGTAAGGTGAAATAGACATTTGAAGGTGTCCCATTAGGCTGTACAGAGTTTAAGCACTCAACTTGATGTCTTTTATGTGTGTAGCTGAGGATGATATGTAAAATTTACTGTGCAAAATTTCAGATGAGTGTGGTTCTGGTACTTGGCTCCGGAGGTCGAGAGCATGCAATTGCTGTTGCCCTGGCTGCCTCTCCCTCTGTGTCATCTGTCTTAATTGCTCCAGGGAATGGTGGCACCCATACCACCAGAAATGTTAGCAACATATCCATCAACATCAAGGACCACAAGGTGAAGAGCTGAGATTTTATTATCACAGTGATAATGTAATATTCTATAAATTGACTGCATTTTGTTGTTACATATATTAGTGAAAACCCATTTTGCATTCTTGATAGCATTTTAATTTGATTGTGATTTTTAGATGGTTGTAGAGGCGTGCCGAGAACATAATGTCACTGTAGTAGTTATTGGGCCGGAGGATCCTCTTGCGGATGGCCTGGCAAACTACCTTAGTGCTGCTGGTATTAAGGTTAGTACAGATATTTTGTTTATAGCAGCTGTTACATGGTAAGCATGGACTGCAGAAAATATTACAACTTTAGGCCTTTATGTGGTAAAGTGGATATCAAGTCCTAGAATAAAGTACAGGAAAAGGATCTGTCCATCACCAAAAGGAATACAATGTAGTAACCTGATACAGAAGACTGACTACAGTTGCTTGGTCTTAGTTATCAGATAATCCACTTTTTAGTTGTATCAGTAATGATTTTTAAGTGGGTAGTTGTAGGATTTATGGTAAAATATAAAGTGCATAAAGCAACCACATACAAATGAAACATTAAAAGTTCAAGTCATCTGATTCAGCATAGTCTCAGATAATAATCTTTATGTAGGAGTGTAAAAAAGTTTTTGATACAAAGTCATTAATTTACATGGCACAGAACAACATGTTAACAGTACTGTGCAGAATGTTTTCATGCCATACAGGGCTGCACTTCTGCTTTAACAAAAATGTACATATTTGTAACTAGAATACATTAACACAGTAATATGCTGAGCTGTGGTTTGGCTAAGCTCCTCTTGCAAGAGGTTACACTGCCAGCGTAAATGTCTCATCAAAGAACTTCTCACTCCAAAGGAATATACATTTCCCAGCTACTGGAAGTAGCACAGCTTTAAGTTGCAGGAGCCTTAAAAAAGGTCATGTGTAACATAAGACTCTTTTATCAAGATTGGTCATGGGGTAATGAGTCAAATTTTTGTTAGTGGAATAACAATTTATTCCTGAAACAGTAAATATTATCATCAAGCTCTGCTCAAAAGACAAAATTCCTTATGGTTTTGATATTTAAAAATGACTTAACTGATTCATAAATCACTGGATTTGCAGGATGTTAACCATTGTCTCAGAATTATTAGTTTAAGAAACTGGATTATTTGTTGTATCTTTCTTTGGTATTGATTTCTAATTATTTCTTACTTCATCTCTTCATCTCTCTTGAAAAGTATCAAGAATATTTCAGTATTATATTCCTCCTCCTTTCCTCAAAACTAAGTCTGGGTATTAAAAATGATTAAAAGGCATGTGCTCTACCCCCTTTTCATTTATGTTTGTGCTTCCTCGTAATGACTAAGACGTGCTACATATGTCTGTGCTTCCTTGTAGTGACTAAGGCATGCTACAAAGTCTTTTCTAGAATGATTATAACTTGGATCATCCTCATCTATGTAAAACCACCCTGCCTTCCCAGTCTTGTTGAGAACATCTGAATAAAACTGAGTGAAAGTCTTCAAAATCATGTTCAGTTTCCTAACCTGTCATTAATATTTTGCATTTTGCTGGTGTGTCCCTCAAGGTCCTTCAAACTGCTAGCTTATCTGTGAAAGTTTTTTCTTTTTTCTTTTATATATTGACCTGAAGCAGATTTCTCCCCACCAGTGTTCAGCCACTGCATTAACCTCATGTCACACACAAGACATTGATTTATTTCTTTGTGATTTATTTCTTTGTGTAGAACATTCAGCTGAAGTTTATAAAGTCCTGATCCAAGGGATGCAGAAGCATGAGTTGTAGTATTATGAAGCTCAGTGACCTTATGTTTCAAATGAAGGATGAGCTGTAGTATTATATGTAATGGAAGATGTAATGTTTTATCTCTAGAATTTGTAAATTTCTCAGTGAGTCTTGGAAACCAGTTGCTAAACACTTCTGGTACACTTTATGTGTTTATTTTTGCTTTAGAGTATATTCTTTTACTTTTATTCTTTTTACTATCATTGCTTACAGTTATGAATTCTTTCATCACTTTCCATATGGTGTGACCAAGTTTAGTTCTTCCTAGAAATCTTAACTTGTAACTTAATGATTATCAGGTAATTGATTGTTATATTGCAGCCTTTTTGCATGATAAAAGGCTTTATGCATTAGAAGCCAATTGAACACTTTTGTGCCACTATCATATCTGTGCAAGGCAATTTAGGAGTGTAATAAAGGGGAATGCCATTAATATCAAGATGGGTGTATCACAAATTATTCCTCTGTGAGCATGCACAGAGTATTAATGGAACGACTGGAGACATAAAAAAGTTTGCGATATTAGGCACTTTGTTTTGATTGGGTTTTAATGGATTAGCTTTAATTAGACACAAATATAGCAAAAGATGATTATTAAGCCATTGGATTTTAAGACAATAAGTCACCATTGTTTTACTAATTTTATACATACTGTACAAATGTTCATCTTATTTATTACAACTCACAGAAATTTTAACAAAATTTTCTGTTATAAAAAAGAAATGCTTTAGTACTGTAATTATGCTATGTATTCAGAGTATGAAATGTAAATTTGAGCTTTCATTATGGCAACAGTGTTAGGGTGGTATTAACTATAGATTGCACAGACGTTGTCACAGTCTTATATCAAGGTCATGGACTACTTGACCGTTACTGTTTTTACTGCTATGTAAAAGTTAATGTCTATTTTGAAGAATGTTGACTTTTAGTTTTACATATGTCAAATATTTCATGTTTCTAGAAACTAATTTAACAACTTAAACCAAAACTTTTCAGGTATTTGGACCTACTAAAGAAGCAGCACAGATTGAATCAAGCAAATCATGGGCTAAGGACTTCATGCAACGCCATGGAGTGCCCACAGCTGACTACTGTACTTTCAGCAACACTCAAGAGGCCAAAGACTTCATAAAGAAGTGAGAAATACTACTCTTTACCATAGGGCATCAGTCACATATATACAGTAGCATAAATGTGATGAAAACCGCAAATGAAATACTATCCAGTTTTATTTTAGTATTAACTGGTAGTATTTTCTAAAGAGCATTTGGTTTTAACAGGTAGACAGCCCAGCTTACTAAACAGTATGGAAGCTTATACGTACTGAAAAAAGAAATAATCTTGTTTACCTGACACAGGGTAGTTGGACATACTTATGTTGTATGTTTGTCTAAAGCCTGTTGTTTGTTCCTGAGAACATTCTTACATGAGATATGTAAGAATGTTCTCAGGATTTTTTTTATCGCCTTGATTCATGTTAGGGAGAAAACTGTCATACTGCCTGTTTCTGTTTGTGAATAATTTTCTGTCTTTGGACATTTTTGGGTACAACACCATAATTGCTTGTTGTATGGGTCTGAAATTTTGACAGGATAAATTTTAGGGCAAGACCAGACACATGTATGGAGATGTTGTATCTCTCAGTATATGTGTTCAAAACTTAGTGTCTGATCATTGACTTTGCCAGATCATGTTGGATTTCGATAAAGCTGAAGGATATGCAGTCTATCAACTCCTTACTTCAGGAATGAAGATAGAACTGAATAATTCATTAGTATATGGCTACACTTATATGAATTTCCTGAGGTTTGTTTACCAATTATTAATTTTATCAGTCATCAACTCATTCATTCTTGCTTCCATATATACAACCCAGGTGCTAGTTACTGACTGATGGCTGTGTTTTCTTATTGTTATTCTTATATGGCAAGATGCCAGTGTGGGGGCATTTGTGTTGCTCATACTGCTCAGAGTAAGGTGCATATTTCATCCTTTATTTGTTGTTGTTAACTTACATTTGCTGTTTGAATCTGTATCAAGTCATTATTTTAAATAAAGGTATTCAAAAGTTCAGATAAACTGGAAGAAGGATTTGTTAGATGAACAGGATATAGCAATTATCTTTTTATGGGTAGAGTTGTTCTGTTGATTAGGTATTTCTGTCATGGTTTGGTATTTTTGTTTTAAATTGCAATGCTAGCTTTAGCCTCCTAAATATAAACAAAATGAAATTTGCTACATTATACATGACTGCTCAAGATTGAAAGTCCTTTATGTAGATGAGGCTGTTGTTTGTTTGTTCTCTGTTATTTTGCAAAAGCAGGAAAGGTAGTTAGATATGAAAGAGTACTCTATACACATTTTTATTTACAAACAGAGGCACATACTCTGCTTTCTGCATGCATGTGTTCTTGTTGCTCATGTATACAAATGCACTGATGCATACACGCCTATACACCCACAGCAGCAAAAGCATACTGAAAGGAGTAATGTTTGAAATGTTAGCTTATAATTTTATGAGCAGGCATAAATTTGGAATGCATATATAAATGTTATTTATTTCTTATTGATACAGATCATTTCACTTTATTTCAATTCTTTTTGAATGAAAATCAGTTAGTTACTGCTTGCCAAAACTTAGGCATGAACTTCTAAAAACATTTTGCTAGCATTGCCCTCTATCAGTGGCCCACAGAGGGTGAGGCACAAAAGGCTCAGAAGCGGCACTGGAGCTCACCAGTTACCGAGACTCTTTTGCCATGGACACCTCCTTGAGGGAGTTCCCAAAGGGAACAGGTGTCGGAGATATAGATTGACATATAGCTAAAACTCAGATTGAATTACATAAGGTGAGAGATCAAAGTGAGGGAATGTGTTTAGGGGTATTACTGTGTAGGAATATATGAAGATGTATTGTGACCATGTGTTTGAAAGTGGTTTTGTATGATCTAATGAGTTGTTGATTGGAAAAACCAATATGTGATGTAAATATATACATACTACCTGTTTCATAGACAGTCGTGGAAAGGGTATGTGGTGAAGGCATCAGGATTGGCAGCAGGGAAAGGTGTGCTGGTAGCAGACAATGTTGCCTCTGCTTCTGCAGCTGTGGACACTGTTAGCACAAGCTTTGGTTCTGCTGGGAACACAATAGTTGTAGAAGAGTTGCTGCATGGTGAAGAAGTTTCTGTAAGTGTATGATGTAGGAAGTTTAGTGCCCAAATTGCCTTAAGAGATATATTCTAAGATTTCCTTTCAAATTTTGATGCATCATGAATGTTTTTCACACTATTTTTAGCATCCTTGAGGTTATATCAATAGGAAGAGTTATTCCATAACTGAAAAGCTTTTCTTAGAAATTTTAATCTTTGAATATGGTAATCAATTCATTGTTGCTTTACAGCACTCAGTATTATATTTGTGTATGAAATATATTGTTATATCATTATCTTGCATGCTTGTATGAAATAGTTTACATCTTTGTAACTATAAACTGATATTAGTTTAATTTGACATGATATG
>JAUUDW010650245.1:0-14840 GCA_032361385.1 Panulirus guttatus | reverse complement strand
AATTTAGATTTGATTTGTGGCCCTCAACTTACAAGTCTAGTGCTGAAGTGGCCCATAGTGTCGAAGAAGTTGGACCACCCTGCTTTAGTTTACGCTCTTGAGAGCTGGCTGCTTTTGTGGCCACACCACAGGCTAGACCTTATAATACTCTTACAAAACTCAGCAAGTTGCTGTGTCACATGATTATTGTGTTGCCTTTGGCAACTCAAAGGTGTCGTTTTGATGATTGTTTCTTTGCCTACACCTCAAAGCTTTGGAACTCTCTCCTGTCTTGTGTCTTACCCAACAACTATGACCTGGCACATTTTAAGAGACAGGCTTTTCACTTCCTCCAAAATTCATAAATATTTTCCTTTGTCTTCTTTTTCCCTTTCATTAACCTCTTTATATTTCAATTAAGGCCTGGCCTTGATGTAGACTTTTGTTCATGACTGGAGCCTCTAACTTGAAAAAATACAAGAATATACTGTCAATGTGATGGACTACCGTAAATTTGATGTAGGTTTAAACCACTTCACTAGATCTTTTGAACATCAGAGTGAGATTTAGAACCCTGCCATGAACCGTACTCATTAGTGATATGTTACTATAAAGTAACCCTACTGCGTCTGTTGATATAGGCATGACAATTGGTTACTTTAATTAGAAGTAATGAAATCCTTAATCATTCTTTGGAAAAAATTTACAAATTGCTTAAACTTCCAGATCGGTGGATGTTTCTGTTTGACAGAAATATCTCATGGGACCAATTCTCGTGGTATGAGAACAGAGGCTCGGTATGATCCCAAAACCCAACAGTTCATTCTTCATACCCCAGATTTTGAGGCAGCTAAATGCTGGTCTGGAAACTTGGGTAAGTAAGAGTGAGTATTATTTGTAGATATGATAATGATTACTTATATTGAAAGATTAAGAAAATAATGTCACATGAATTGGAACTGCCTCTTTTTAAAAAGCAGATTTTCTAAGTTCTCATAAACTCCTGTATCATTCTCTTCTCTTTTTTTCTCTGTCTCTAAAGATATCTTTTATGCCTTATTTGAATAAGGCCTGGCCCTGTTGAGGACTTGTGTCCCTGATTAGAGCTATTTACATAAAAGAAAAATAGTTCTCTCAAAGAACTTTTCACTGTCTTTGTCATCAGTTTGTTTGAAAAACTTATAGATTGTGATTAGATCAGCCCTCACTCTTCTCTCTTCCAAGGTGGGGAAATTAAGGCCTGTAACCTTTTCCCTCTAACTATCTATCAGTCTTTATCTATATCCTTGATACCTGTTCCCTTTTGGAACTCCCTCAAGCGGGTGGCCACAGCAAAAGAGTCTTCGTAACTATTGAACTCCACTACTGATTCTAAGCTTTTAGTGCCTCAGTCTTAAGAGGCCACTGGCAGTGGGCAACTCTGACACTGTTTACAGAGGCTCCTACCTTATGTTCCAACCTACTACTACTTCCAAAATATTTGCTTGCAAATAGCTTGTCTACTTAACTGTTCTCTTAAGGTGGGACTCTGGAAACATATTAGAAATACTGTTTACTCCCAAGTCTCACACATATAGATTCCTGGAGCTTGTTTCTTGCTAGATAATCTTATCAAGGTCTTCAGTCACTGTGACCAAACCTCATTACTTTACATTTACTTGGGTTGAACCTAGTAACCCACTGTCAGACCATCTTCAGAGTTTGTCAGTGTCCATCCCTTCTGTAAGGTGTTAGAATACTCTATCCTTTTCAATTCCCTTGTGACTTTTGCCTGATCTGCAAATATGTTAAGGTAGTAGTCCATACCTCCTGACAGATCATTTACATAGGTCAAGAAGAGTAATGGTCTCAGAGCAGAACCTTTTGGCACTCTTCTGGTGATGTCAACCCATTTTAAGAAGGCTTGTGTGACATGCACCCTTTGTTCCCTCCCACATAGATGATCCAGTTTAAGGTGTTTCCATTTCTTCTGCATCTTGAGCTTATTTTTGATTCTTTTTATTTTATAATAACTTTTTTTTTGTCTTTTATTTTTGCCCACCAAAGTTTGCTTCTTGATATATCTTACTGTGCAGATCTTTAACCTATTTGATGTGCCAGTGAAGTTTTTGGCCCTCTCTCAGCATACAAAAAGCAGCCATTTGTTCATCTGTCCCTGGCACTACCTTACTGACACAGGTAATAGTGAATACGTATGAAGATAAAAAGATGTGCCAAAAATATAAGAAATTCATTTTGAGAAGAATTAAGCCTTAACCATTCATAGTTTAGAAAAAGCACTTCACTATCTGCCAGACTGGCTAATCTTATGTATGCAAGTTTCTTACACTTTTTTATATTCATACGAATAGATACAGAGTTCCATTGTCATTGCTTTTCTTAGGCATAAAGAGCTGAGCATATGTAATTCAGGGAAACTACTTTGTTTGCTGAATTAGCCAATCCTCTTCAAGGGTGTTATAGGTATAATGAGTTGGGGTGGGCACTGTAGACTAGGGAAATCCTTAGAAAAGGTGCACAGGTATCCACTGTTGTTGTTATTGGGTTATGAGGCTCTTAGGCAACCTCAGGGGCTCATCTTTTGTTTGGTTTGCCATGTATGGGCAATCAACAAAGCCTTCAAAATTCATCTTTTGACAGGAAATCACGTGTAATTGACGTTCATGGTAGATTGCACCTACTGCTGCTGTTTTGTAGTAGTACTGTAGTTGTGAGTGTCAGGCAGCCACCGACCAGGGAGGTACTACTGCCAGGGTTTCAGGATGGATAGTGGCAGTGATGTAGTGAGCCAACACTGGCATTTGTTACATACACCCCCTCAGGCCTAGATCACTGTCTTTTTTTTTTTTTCTTGCCTCACCCACATGTGGGTTGAGGGTATTCAACCCCATTCTCACACTCTCATTTTCTCATAGATAACACTTGCCAATACACAACTCACATATCTTTCTTTTTCATACCTTCCACATTTTTCAAAATTGAAGGTAGTACATCCAACAAATAATTCTCCATTGATGATTCATAGTAGCACCATCAAGTGAGAAGGGTTTGGGCAGATCCCAGGGCCCACTTGACTGTCATAATGTGACTGGGATCCACCCAATTTCCATAGCTATAATTCCAAGAACTGGCTCTTATTCTGTCTTTTTCAGCAACATTTGTGACTTAATTCTTACATTCCCAATATTGAACACCATTTGTTTGCCTCCTTTCCTGATCTTTTTCTTCTTTCTGAAAGCCAACTGTCCAAGGCTGTTTCTACTTTGCACTCTCAGATATGTAACTATAATGTTTTTCATTGTTTCTGCTTCAAGGGTGGAGTTTGTGCCTGTTTTAGTACAAAACACTTAATGCTTGCCTAACTTTAATGCCATCTAGCTCAAAATCTCTGTACCCTCAGTGACCATGCCTTTGTGTTTTGTTTATCCCCCCTCTCCCAGTTCCTCCAATTCTGTACTGTTGAGGACATAAATTTTTGACAGTCTTTGGTAGACAGTAGCAGTATCTAGTAACTCATACGTAGTAAACATGTGGTATGTTGTATTTTTTCATGAGAGAATGAGCACAACATATCTTTGTGTTGTAACAGATGTGGTGATTGGCTGACAAGAATACTTTCTTGTATTTTTTCATACTTGAGCACCATTTCCTGTGTTTACAAGGTAGCACCAGGAATAGAAAAGAAAAGGCCATATTCATTTGCATCCATTCTCTAGCTGTCATGTGTATTGCACCAAAATCACAGTTCCCTACAACATCTAGGCCCCTCAGCATCATGAGTTAACCTGCTAAGTATTTCTTTCTATATCATTGAGGTATTTACTTTTTGCTGGCCTGGTTGATATTGCTGATGAAGCGTGAGATGGCATTATAAAAGGATGGTTGTTGTTTACTTTGATATACAGTGTGGTCAAGGCTGTTTACTTGGAAAATAAAGATGAAGAAAGTTATATTCTTACAACATTAGGATCCGATTCGTGTTAATGAGACGTATTACATTGTTCACTTGCGGAAACCTTCACAAATTTTTGAAAAAATAAAGATTGAAATGGATGTTTAAAGAGCTTGAATAATGTTACTGTAGGGAAAGAACTAAATACAATATACTAGTAAAGTGAGTTAAATGGTAGGACTTATAAGATATGATTAAGTGATTTCAGTAAATGTCTCATTTAAGTAAATCTGTAACAAGGCTCAGTAAGACATGAACTAAAAAAAAAAATCTTTTTGTGTATAATGCAGAAACAGTACCATAATGTTTTGATTAACTGCTGTATGACATTCTTAATTTCTCTTCAGATACAGTGGAGTTTGCAACTTAATTTGTAGTGTATATGAATCCCATTAATCAAATGACTTTCTATAGTTTTAAAATGTAGTTTTAAGATTGAAGGTCATTTACATTACAAACAGAAACCCAGGTAAATGTGAAGTTGTAATTGGAACTTAAAATATCACATCATCTCAGAACTGTAGTAAATTTGCAAGTTAGTAGCAACCTTGACAAATAGGGTTTAATTGAATCTGAATAATTAAAAGAAATAGTAACTGTGTTTATTATTACAGGGATGTTGTAATAGTCTTCTGGTAAAGTACATCTTATTAAGTTATAATCACGCTCACTCACATAAGCTTCTGCATTGTTACTATGTATTATATGTCACACCAAGTGTTTCACAGTAAGACTTTAATTCATGACATGCTCTCAATCTTTCAACAGAATAACTAATTTTGGTCATGCAAGCACTCTTGTATGTTTTCTGGTCTTCTTGAATGCTTGGAACACTCCAAATGAATACTTAAACCCTTACATTAACAAAACATCTCAGTTGAAGTATTGTTAATGTGATAAAAAAGATAAATTGAATGTAAAGTGATTCACTGGTTGGTTATCCATAATGCTTTTATTAAGTGATCTGAGTAAATGTTGTGAATAAAGTCACAGAATGGTAGTTCACAAAGGATCCAAGCACTCTGTTATCAGTATGCTTTTGTGAGGATGGCTTGAAAGTAAGCCTTAGATGATTTCTTGTTCACCTGTATGATTACATGTTAATAGTCACCTGTGTCTGTATATTAAGTATCGTTCGGTATCTAAATATATCAGGGTTACATACACAAGGAATATGCACATGATATAAAATTTCACACTCTTTTCAGGTTTATTTTATCAAGGAATATCACGTTTTTGTTCAGGATACTTAAGTTGATTTGATCTCTTCAATTTTTTATACATTATTCACATTTTTTAATACCATATGATAAATATAAGATATTCTGTAAAAATTAAAATGCATTTTTAAAGATATTAGTCATGAATCATAACTTCCACTTGTAGCACAAGTGTTGTCCAATCACCTATTGCACATGTGTTGTCTCCAGTAAATTTTTTCATTGCACCTTTATAACCAGAATAACCCAGTAAGTTTTAAATATTATAGTGATAATACCTTGATTCTTTGTGAACCGATATACAGTTTTTCTTAACTATATTACACTGTACTTTCTTGTGATCAAAGTAAGGATTCGTATGTAGAATTTAAGTTTGATTATTTTGCTAATGATGTTCTTGGCTCCCTCAGTTGTCAAGGTTCCCTTTCATGATTCAGATACAATTACATGGGATCTGATTTTGAATGGCTTGAGTGTTAGAATGAATGAAGACCATGGGTTGATACAGCAACTGTACATGATAGAGGAAGTAGAAATTAAAAGATGGATATGCTGTTGGCAGCAGTAAGGAATTGTAGGAAGAAGTCTAGGAATGGATATTATCATCTTTGAAAGACTGTGTGGTATTTGAGAATGTGGGATAGACCGCCAAGTTATTACATTCTAAAGCTGTCCAAGATAAAGAGCCATCAGTTGTAGAAAAAAACTTTTCTTGCATGAGGGAGCAAGATTTGGTTGGGGTGAAAATGCCATTTCTACCTTGAAAAGTGAATCATTTATTCCTGGTTTATCTTTCGTTTGACTCAATAACATTTTCTCAATAATTCTCTTGTATTTATTCAAAATCTTTTTCTCTAGTCAATAAAACCACCTTTTTCTTTGTTAGTTCCATCATAACTCTCTTAATTGCATAAACTGTTAATTGCATCACTCTTTTCTCTGTGTGCTTGTGTTACAGTCCCATAGATATCCACTGGCCCCACCATATATTCTTCTGGCTAGCAGTCTTGTTTTCCTTGTCCACAGTCTGCACATCTGGTTTCAAGTAAAATTCTTTGTCCATTATTCACCAAATTTTACATTTCCATGTTATGCTTGAAAGAGAGTTTTCAGTTTCTTCAGTAAGCAGTGCTCAAAGTTTGTCTCTAATTTTGATATTTTAGATGATATGTATGCTTTCCTTTCTATATGCTTAATTGCTTTTTAAATCCTTATTATCTTTATAGAACTGTTTACATTTGATTTTCAACTTGCTACAATGTTCATAACATTTTATGAGTTTAGTAATTTCTTTAAGTGTACCAGAAACTTAATGCATAAGTAATTATTTTGTTTTGCTTATGCTAACAAGTTCATCTTGAGTCATCTCTTTCCAAGACAACAAATATCTTTGTGATTCAGTTACAATCTTAATACTAAATGAAATTCCATCTTGACTGTTAAGAGAAGCAATGGATAGAGGTATTGAGAGAATTTATTAGAGTTGTAGATATATCATATTTCAGTATAAGAAGAATGACAGGGATCAGATGCAATGGAAGCATTTTACTATTCAGTTAGCATGAATGGAAACACTGATATCACTTGATGAATTTACATGGTTTGTAAAGTGAAAAAGTCACAAGTGCTTGTATAAGTGTAGAAGTCCACAGTGAACATGGGTTGAAAATGAAGTATAAGTGATTTTCAGACTGTACATGTGATGCCCTCCTATGAAACATAGGAATGGTGTTAATGATGATATACAGATATAGGTAAATGTTTATCAGAAAATCAATAAATATATTCCAAGAAATTTTAGTACTCTTTCTACTGATTATCATGTTTTGTGTAACTGAAGGGCCTTATTATCTATTTCAGCTGAACTCATCTCATATGTGTGATAGCTATCTTCAAATTAAACCAATCCTTTTCACTAGCTTAACAATTTCCTTTATTCCCTCAGGTACCACCAACTTCACACCAGCATTTTCACCATTTGTAGCAATTTGCTATTTAATCACTGGTATAATACTGGTTTATATGAAAGTGTTTTAGCTTCTTTGTGGAAGATATACAGTAGGTTTACTGGTTTACTACTATAATGTAAATTCATATATTATCAGTAATATTTTGTCAAAGACTTTTTTTTTTACTATCAAGATATCATAGTTTGTATTGTTAACTCTTGATGTTTTACAGATCATTAATCAATGTTTTATTGTCCTTGGTTTAGGCTCGCCTTAATTATATAGGCTTGGAAAATCTGATGGAATGGTGCTGCTATATTACTGCTGTGCTGCTTGTATGGGATTTCAATAACTGCCCTGTTAGGCAGGTAAGTCATTAGAAAACGAATTTAATCTCTTTGTAAACAACTTTGGAAACAAACTCATGAAGTTTTGCTGAGATGCTAAAACTAGCTTTAGTTCAGTTAATTAAACAGATCTCTGGAAAGTCATTGTGAAAGAAAAACTTGAGTCTGTATTGGGAAACAGTTAAGATGATCAGATTTAGATTAGCTGAAGCCATTTAGTAAAGAATTACTAATAAGAACTGGAAAAAATGTTGAGAAGATACTTAACATGAAGCAGTAACCATTTAAACTAAAAACTTAATGATATAGTGAACAAATCAAACTCTGGAGAGTAGTTGAGAAATTAAACAGTCATTCTTAGAGAAAGAAACTATCCTAATCTCCTAAATTTATGCAACCTGTGTTAGTGTCTTAACCATACATGGGAGTGATATTGACATAATTAAGTTAGTAGGAAAGTAGCTGAAATTAAAGAGGAATTAGTTATTATTGTTATTGTTTTAATTTTTTTTATACTTGATTGCCATTTCCTGTGTTTGTGAGGTAGCACCAGGAACAGACAAAGAAAGGCTGCATTCACTCGCATCCATTCTCTAACTATCGTGTGCAGTGCACCGAAACCATAGCTCCATATCCACATCTAAGCCCCTCATGATTTCCACTGGCCGTGTCACATGCCCAGGTTCATTCCTTTGACAACATCTTGATTATTATTATTTTTATTTTTATTATTATTATTATTATTATTATTATTATTATTATCCGAATAGGTACCTTGTAAGTACCAACTTTAAGAAAGTAGACGGGGAAGTTGCGCCGAACGTCTGACCAGCCTCGCTAACGAAGGTTGTCTGTAAGATACTGGGAAAGATAACCAGAAATCAAGAGTTTGTCTTCTTGCGGAGGGAACAAACACCCTAAGCGAGAGACAGACCTCTGAGACGTTTATGAGGAAGTGATCTTCGTTTTACACAGAGAAAAGGAAGGGTGGATCAAGTGTGTCAGTCGGTAATTATAGATAGGTTATCACTCACGCACGCACGCACGCACACACACAGTGTAAACTTCTCTCCCCGTAACATGGAAATGGTGGTCACGCACATATTGTTACGGAAGGAGAACATGGGTGTCTGATTGATTTGATCAAGAGCAATGATACTGTAGTTTACTGATACATTTGTCAGAGCTTCGGGGATATGATTACATAGTTGGTACAAAGTCTGTAATTAATGTAGAAAGTGTGGAAGCCGAAGTATATGGGCTGCACATAACTCTCGCGAGGGGTTCGGTGTAGAGGGGTGGTCCTGGCGCTTCTTCTGTCGTGCTGGCGAGAGGAGGAAGGATGTCGTCGAGGAGGATACCAGGACGACGACTGGCGAGGGGCTGACGCAGAGTGGGGAGGGTCGAGGGTAAGCCGTGGACGACGTGCGCCTTGTATAGTGAGCCATGTCCTTTGTGGACGACCTTACCGTTGACCGCAGGTGAGGGAGAATTTGTGATGGGTTTAGGTTATCGAGATATTACCTTTAACAGATGAGCGCTCTGAGGAAGAAGAAAAATTCGTCTTGGTGGTCGTTGTTGCCCTCACGAATGTGATGATTTACAGACGGTGAGAAACAGAGTGGCAGCAAGGAGTAGAGGAAGGGAACACGGAAATAAGGAATCAGGGAGGGAGTAGGCAAGGAGGGAGGGAGGAACAGGGAGCTGCGACTGGGTTGGGAGAGCGGTGGTGTGTGACTGTGGTGTCTTGCATGAGATGAAGCAGTGCTGACAGAGGACGGGTGACTGACTGGTCCGTGTTCCCCGGCCACCTTGGCCCTCTGCTTCCCCTCCGGGCACGGGAGTTCGTAGGGCTTGTTGGTGTTCTTATGTGCTCTGCCCTCCCCTCCCTCCTTGGCCACGCGGGGCAGGGGGGGGGGGTAACTTTGGTGTTCTTGTGTACTCTGCCGTCAGTCTCCCGCTTCACTCTCATCTACCCTCTGTGACCACGAGTAGGAGGAGAGAGGGTAGGGAGGTCCTCGGGCAAGACGTAGTAGAGGGAGAAGCCTAGTGTCGATAGAGTACTTTGGGGTATGAAAGGGGGAGGCGAGCTGTGCAGCGTGATCAAGGGAGCCGGGTAATTAACCCGGGGTCATGGCGGGGCGGGAGACGGTGTTTTACGAGTCAAGAGGAAGGAATATTGCGACGTGACAGGCCAGAGGGGGAGGGGCCGCCCTGATGGACAGACGCTGGGGTGGGAAAGGGGTAATGTCGGGGAGGAAAGTCCCCTGGGGCTTGGAGACGCAGCAGGGGGCTGCGGCGGTAAACAGAAGACTTTTAGAGGAGGGTCAGTTGAAGGCACAGACAGACTACAGGTAAAAGGCGTCAGAGGGGCCGTGATCAGAGGCTTGAGGGGCGGTGTGCGGCCACCGAGGGATGGTGTTCGAGGGCCGGCCGGCTGGCTGGTAGGTAGGCATACCCTGTAAGCCAGAGGAGCAGAGTGATGGGTTCAGGAGCAGAGGGAGGAGTGTGATTCAATGGCTCTTCCTCATGATGCTGTACGCCAGAGAGGTTCCCAACCGTATTATTAGAGGGGTTCCTGTAGTAATTCAGGATGAGGCACCTGGCACCAGTGCAGTTAGTCCCTAAAATGTGTATAAAGTTATAGATATACAGCGGGGGGAAAAATTATTATGGCCACAGAAATATTTAGGAAAAGATACAGTTTTCAGTTTATGGGCAGAATGTTTAAAGCGACAGTTTGCACTCCTCAGCAACTTGCCGTCTTCAAGCGATTTTTATTTTCCGCTCTGCAAGCAGTGGGTGATTTTTAAAGGCGCTCTTGTAGCATTTTTCGAATTCATTGCATGCCTTGCGGGAACTGATTGCTGAGATGATAGTGTTGCTCTCAAATCACCCACTTTCTTCTCTTACTTCGGGAATGAATGTAATACTTATCTTCAAAGATTTTGTAATGTGTTTGTCTCTCAGCAATATATTTCTTCGGTTAATACAACCAGAAAATAGTATTCATCATACACATTTACCTTTGATAATTTTTAACAATATTCTTCTTTCAACTGAGTGTTAAAATGATACTTCTTTCTCCCATTACGAGACGTCCTTCTTCACAAAAGCATTCATACGGTCAGGGTCGCTCCTTGAATCAGGCGTTTTGGTGTGTGTGTGTGTGTGTGTAATGAACAACAAACATTCTGAACATTGCAGTTACTGTATGATTATTACTGAAATATGTAAGTTATCTTTTAAGAGACTCCAAGGAAACATCTACGGACTTACCGACCCACATTTCAGTAACAAGGTGAAGGCATCTCGTTCACTCTCCGGCACGGGCGAGTCTGTCTGCCGGCGCCAGGCGCTGCAGGGGACCCACCTCGACCCACCCGTCTGGTGGACAGGATGTGTGTCTCACACTTTGTACAGAAATGGCCACTCTCTTTACTTTTTTTATGCATATATTTACACATGTGGTTTGGGTTTCTATAAAATCTCGAGGGGTTTGCTTCAAGTTTTTGTTGTTGGATACATTGGTCCTATTCTGTATATTCATGTAGCTTTCTCTGCGTATTGACTGATTATCGAAATCAGAAAGGTATCATTTAAATGATAACCAAATACAGAAGGAATTGTTTTTATGCATCAGATAGGCACCTTGGAGGATCTCTTTGAACTGCATGGGGCCCGCGGGCCCCCGGTTAGGGACCCCTGATTTAGACGGACACTCTTAAACTGAAGGTGACATAGATAGATGTATTATATTTGTATGGTCGTTGGTAGGGTCTTATAAGTCCATTGATGTGGCGTCTCAGCGATTTCATAGATCAAAGCCAAAAATTGACATATTCATTCAGATGTTGTTCGTCTTTTGATGTGTGATATGATGTGGTTTGCATTATTGAAAAATGTCCTGTTTTTATGTGTTTTACGGTCTGTAGTTTGTGTGTGTATGCTAGGTCCGCCTTCCCTCTGAAATGTGGAAATTCTACAACTGGGATTTGGGGTACTTGTGGTGAGGGTACTTACGAATGATTGCTGATCACTCGTGTAGTGTGAGATAAGTGCGTTCACTGCAGTGGGGGAAGTAGTATGTAGCACAGGGGAGGGGAGGGATGAATTGAAAATTAAGTCTCACTTTATAACTTATTCGTACTGTTCAGTACTGGGGATGCAGTACTGAAAGAGATCTTTTGGATAAGGAGATAATATAGATATCTAAGTTTATGGATGGAGCCTCTTTGACGTGCGCTATTATGGATTATGGTCGTGCTCCTCGATTGAGATTGCCGGGTTTGCTTCAAGAGGGAGGCCCTGAGTTGGGGAGAAGTAACCGACAACCGCACCGCCCCCTTCCCCACTTGAGTAGAATCTGGATGGGGAACCGTCATCACGCCGTCGACAGGCCTACACTGTGTACGCGTTGCCAGAACAAAAAACATTGTGCTTGGTTCTTCGCACTCAGGCGTCCTACTAGGCTGGGACGCCCACAGTGGGTGGCTCAGCAGCCTGCAGACTGTGCACCCTGATCTCTTCACATCATTGTAGACCTCGGAATACAAAGCGTCATTTACATCAAATTTTTATGAGCCTTTCCCATTACCTGTTTGAAAACATTTTACAAATGTATAACTTAATTTTGATATTGAGATGAATTCGATTTACACATTCTGAACTCTCCATACCAGGATGTACGTAAGTCTTTTATCGGATCAAAAATACGCCATCCCGCTTTGTCTGCCTCGTGAATGACATGCAGCTGGGTTTTCCAGCCGGCCCTCCATGCCGTGTGAGAGAGTAGCTTTTAGAGCACCCTTCACACCTGCCAGGTGGTATTGAGTCAGCATTATCACCATTCACCCCACTCTCACTGGCGCGATGCATCCGAGCACCATTCACCGCGCCCTCTTGTGTGTCACTCAAACACCACTACTGCCTGGATGAAGCGGCCTGGCCTAGTGCTGCGGCAGGAGGAGGAGGAGGAGGAGGATAATGTGTTGAAGCGCTGCTAACAGTTATTGGCACCGTTGCCTCCCGCCGGCACACTGGCTGATGGTGAGGTACGTTTCCGTGGGCGCTCGGCTCTTTAGGATTTGATGAATCACTCCTTCGTATTGATGGCCGCTTGCGGGGGGCTGTTGGTGCTGGGCCCGCTGGTGTTGGAGGAGGCTCGCGGAGAGGCTGGTGTTCCCTAATTGGGTTTTATATAGTGCGTTTCCGGCAGCTGGTGACTTTTCTGTGGGGAATTGGTTGCGAAAATTTGCGGCCCCACTTTTTTTTTTTATATGGCCGAGAATTATTGGCGGTCTGTGTGGCTCTATAGCGTTTAGTTGGTGGTGATTGGCGATGTTGTGTAGCCTTAAGAAAGCAGGGAGTCTGTGTTAGCGCCCTCCAGCAGCGGAACGCGGCATTGGAGGACCACGAAAGATAAGTTAGGAGACAGAAGACCATCGAAGCCACTTTGGGTATACCTAGATTACTGTGTTGTCTAAGTCTGTTTGTTCTGCTCTGTGATCATGAAATTCTCTTGGCGTGTGTTACTGTATGGCCTTAAAAAGTTGCTAGTGGTTTGTGTTGCTGTGGGGCCTTCAGTTGTCAGAGTGTGGTTTTGGTCGTGTGTGTTGGTTTTTGGCCGTGAGGAGGTGGGATGGTACTCACACTACACTCGCGTCATTTATCACTCTAGTGTTACTTACACTAAACGTGCGTCAGTTATCACTCAGTGTTACTAACACTAGACGTGCGTTGGTTATCACTCAGTGTTACTAACATTAGGCATGCAACACTTGTTATCAGTCTACCATTAACGCAAACCATATTTTTCAGACATATCGGTCTCGGAAACCCCCTACTTAGTCTGAGGTTTTCCTTTGGCGTCAACTTATATCTTTTTAAGAATCCTTTCCTTCGTGTTCCAGGTTTTTCTGCACATTTTCTCCTAGACTACCAGTTCCATGTAGTTGTGTTGGGTTCCATTCCTTCCATATGATCCAGCTATCCCCAGTGTGACCTCTCCAGTCCTTGCATTAAAGTTTCACCTCCTAGCTTTTCTCTTACATATGTATTTTTCGTTTTAACTCATTTCGATTTTACATTGATACTTCGTAAGGGTATCGTGTTTGCCATGTGAGTACTGATCCTTGTTGTCAGAGATCCAGATACTCGTGGACTCTTATTTTCCCTGTTTTCTCTAACGCTTTTGACTTCTGTTTCCCCTCGTGGCCTGGCCTGGTTGAGGACATCTGTGTGTGCCTCAGCCCTCTAACGTTAAAAGAACAAACAAAGAGATAATAAATGAAGAGTTGGACTAAATAATTTCTAAAATTCTTATGGGAATGGGATAGAAAAGACAAGTACAACAAAGTGTAGGGGGCGAAGAGCAAAACCCGACAGAAGGAGAAGCTTCACTAGCTGGGTATAGAAAGGTATTGAGATCAATGAAATGCAACAGAACATCTGGCAATGATGGTATCGCCTTGCAGTTAATAAAACATGGTGCCACGGGGGGGTTGCAAGGCTGCGCTCTGAGCCCTTGACGTAAGATATAACATAAAGATACGATTCCCGACGATTGGCTCGAGAAATATTGCATCCATTTCAGAAAAACGGAACGGCGATGCTGGGAACTGCGAAAATTGCAGGAGCTTGTATTAGTAACTCGCATCACTGAACTGTGTACACATCTTACCGAAGAGCTGTGTCGCAGGGCCACAGAGAGGAGGGAAGCAACGCTGGACGCTCCATAGATAGAACCGGCTTGTACGTAGCGTTTATGCATCACAGACAAGCATTTTATTCCATGCCAAGAAAACGTTACTGGAAATGTCTGAATCAAGATCATGACGCTCATTCAGGATTTATGAATGTCCGTCCACGTCAGCATTTATACGACGTTTATAAAGTGAAATGAGAAAATGTTGGAAAATCCGAAAATTTCTCCGGGGTCAGTAGCGTGGAGGGACACAGAGAGGCCAACTGTCGTCACTCACCTTTATTGGTTGTATGGAAATTGTTGTCAGAAAATGCAAAAGTAAATATACAGTGCAGATCTTAGCATGGAGATAACATCGCACGCTGGCAAACAGGATATTTCCAGACATCAATAACTGAATGGAAGAAATAGTTTGAGAGAGGAAGAATGAAACTCGGGTTAACAGAAACGGATAGTATTTGAAAAAATAGGTAGTGGTGAATATGAATACTGGAATGGATGCCAGTGAGTATATATATATCTGGGAAGCATTCCGCCTAATGAAAGAGGAAGGAAAAATTCGACAGAAAGTATTGCAAACAACAAAAATGCTCGGCCTTTTTTACCCAGTCCTCAGGGATGTACACGTGCCTCAGATAACACACACACACACACACACACACACACACACACACACACACACACACA
>JAUUDW010650234.1:0-10655 GCA_032361385.1 Panulirus guttatus | reverse complement strand
AGAGAGAGAGAGAGAGAGAGAGAGAGACAGAGGCACACTTCTTAAACACACACATCGAGGACGTGGTTAATGCAGAGAGCATGCATCCATATAAGAAACTGCATGATAGTATAGAATGTTCATGAGCTGGGCAGACAGACAAGCCTTATGGAAGCGGGTCCCAGTATGTGCCGTGGGAGTCAGGCTACTAAATGCAGTGAAGAGCCAATACCGGAGTAATAAGGTATGCAAGCGTGTAAGTATGGAAGGCGAGTGGCTCTTGGTGAAGGTGGGTCTGCGCCGAGGGTGTTTAATGTCACCATGGCTTTTTAAGCTTTTCATGAACGAGGTAGCGAGGCTGTTAAGCGCGAGGGTCTTGGAGCCAGGGACTGGTCTTCAGGGTGCAGGTGTAGTGGAGGAGGTTAGGAGAATATATAAATATATATACAGTGCGTATGTATGTGTGTGTGTGTGTGTGTGTGTGTGTGTGTGTTTAGCGTCAACCAACCCATCCAACCAGAAAATGCTCAAACTTATCTCTGGAGAGAGGTGCCGGCGCTTGCCATGGTTCACCAGGCATCCTGGAGAACTGCCTGGCCAGTGTAGTGAACCTTAAACGTACACCTCTGGATATGAAGCTCGCCTCACTCGAGGAAGCTGAGGCCAACAGCAAACTGAAGTTAAAAATTTATCCTGTGAGGAATAAATGTCAACCCAGACACAGTAACAGGAGTGGCTGAGACCCAGACGCAGCAACAGGAGTGGCTGAGACCCAGACACAGCAACAGGAGTGGCTGAGACCCATACACAGGAGCAGGAGTGGCCGAGACCTAGACACGGCAACAGGAGTGGCTGAGACCCAGACGCAGCAACAGGAGTGTCTGAGACCAAGACACAGCGGCAGGAGTGGCTGAGATCCAGACACGGCAACAGGAGTGGCTGAGACCCAGACGAAGCAACAGGAGTGGCTGAGACCCACACGCAGCAACAGGAGTGGCTGAGACCCAGACAGCGTGAGACCAAACGGAAATAAAAATGACTAGAAATCCGAGATTTTTCCCCAGACGGTTTAATCCACAGCGTTCTTTTGACAACGAAAACGAGAGGACGCTGGATCTGGTAAGGGGGCTGACTCTTGCCTCTCAACCTCGATTCATCTCTTGTGTACTCGTGAGGATGAAATTCTGAAGGACCGGGTTAACCGTGCCCTGGAATTCTGGGTACGACCAGTCATATGTTACTGCGAAATGCTTGACTAATCTGAACACAACAGACATATGACAGCTCACGAGTGTTCATCATCCCACTGCGACAGTAAGACGTCAAATGAAACTTCTTGTCTTTAAAGATATGACTTTTATGCTTTGATAAGGAATCATAATGCTGAAACGGAGTTGCGGATCGTACGGTGATCACCCATATTAAGGGCATCATTCGTTAAAATTCCAAGCTATTTTACGTACATTTTCAAGCTATTCTGTTTACATGTCCAAACTATATTACGTACATGGTCAAGGCATTTTACGTGCATGTTCAAACTGTTTTCTCTATGTTTTAGGTATTGTATGTACACGTTCAGCCTATTCTGTGTACATGTTCAAACTACTCTATTTATTAGAGTCTATTGTACAAATACTTGACCACAAGACGACTGTTCGATTGCCTCTTGCATAAACCATCGTTTTCCATCTGGTCGAGAGACGTGTTGCCAGGGTGTAGCGGAACACCTGCAGCCGTGGATCACATTCACTACAGAACATAAGTCAACCAGAAAAATATGACAATCTTCAAGAAAAGAACGTGTCCAGTATCCAGTGATCCCTCACGAGCGCACCTCCTTCCCCGAGCCAGGTTCACTCTCGCCGCCGACCTTCGCGATCCACAACTTTTGTTTCCGCCGAGACTTTTCCCCTCCGTCGTCGGGAGACCGTAATTACGGGGTTGTGAAGGTTGGGCGATGGTCGGGTGAAGCCCAGCTGCCGCCTCGCCCCGCCAGTTAGGCCGAGGATAAATTCTGAAACATCTGGTGGTTAATACCACATCAACCAGGCCTCTGTCTCTGTCTTCGTGGGAGAAAGGGAGGGCAAGAGCGTTGGGTCCCGCCGCAAGTGGCAGGACTCTCCAAGGACTACCAGTTCCTGAGACACCCTCAGATGACGGATGGCCGCACCCTTCAAGGGCGAGGTGACGTTGTAATTTAACTAGGCAGACGTATATGTATTATGTCAGTAACGCCAAACTATGTCAAGCCTTCTATGGTAACGATGCGACGAACAGACAGACATTGAGAGATAGACAGAAACCATCTTACGGTGTTCAGTGACAACATTTTACCTTCAGCGTTTAATAAGCAACGTTAGTGATATCTCTGGACAGATAACAACCTCTCCAGTTAGGTTCAGTCAGGTGAGTTCCATCCCTCACAGGCCAATTAAATTAGGACGAGTTTGATAACAGTGCCCCCTCCAGCTGGTGTTGATCCTATAATTGCTCAAGATCCTCCCGTCAACAGTCTGGAGGAGGAGGAGGAGGAAGGATCTTTCAGATTTCCTTTGGAAATGATCAGGGTTACTGGGTGTGTGTGTTTGTGTACATGTACGTTTGTCTGTGTTTACGATTGGGGTTGATCGCATAAAGTAGCGCCTTAATTGAAATTTAGAGAGGTTAATGAAAGGGGGAAAGCGGAGACGAGGGGAAAATATTTACGAATTTTGGAGGAAGTGAAAAGCCTGTCTTTTAAAATTTGCCAGGTCATAGCTATTGGGAAAGACATGAGAAGGTAGAGAGTTGCACAGCTTCGAAGTGTATAGAAAAAGGCAGTTAACTAAAAGGCCCACCCTTGATTTCCCAACGGCCACACAATAATTATGTGACGTAGCAGCTTACCGAATGTTGCGTGGTCTAGCTAGTTGTGGGAGCACACAAGGAGCCAGCTCTCGGGAGCGAAAACGAAAGTAATAGCTCTAGAAGAAGGAAATGAACAAACATTGCGGCATGGGCCACTGTCGTTAAAAACTACTGTAACCCTTTGTTATATATATATATATACTCAGTGCATTATCGACTTTGTATATATATATATATATACATACTCAGTGTATAAGCGGCTTTGTAACAGATCAGATACTCACTCGTGGGATGGCACTGTCTGCACGTCATGCTCTGAATAATGATAATGGTACGTAAATAAAGATGAAAGTCCATATTTCAATTTCATAGTAACAAGATTTATTTTCTTCTGTTTATATTTTGCTGAGGTGGACATTCTTGTATTTCATTAGATGTACCTGTCAGTGACGAGTGAGTACTCATTAATGCATAAACTTTATCAAACATGTGAAAAAAGAATATTCTACAGCCTTCATAAAACACTGGTTAACACCTCGAACTAGTCCACAGAATGATTTCGTATTGCATAGGAATTTTCTTTCTTAACAGCCGCTTTGTTGTACTTCGATGTTAGCTTGATATCAAGTTGTATCCCACCGCAGACCCCGGTGAGCCGCACCAGGACATGATGCCTCAGTATTGAGAGGATATTGACTGAACACAGCTTTCATCATCGTTAATTCAAGAGTAACCATGACTCTCTAAATAGATGTAATGAAAAATGTTATTAAAACGTCTTAATATATACAACTAGATGAGGTGATTCCGGCCGAAAATATCCAGCCTTTGGCATTAGCCCTTAGATTATGATTAGCAGATTTTATCCATATTGCAAAACTCTTTGGAAGTGCAGTGCACACCAATTTTTTTTGTGAGCCCCTGGTTGCTATCATGATAGACTTATCTCCATCAGGAAAAACTCTCTGACCTCTTCTACATTCACACCAACTATTACAGCTGAGGCTTTCACACAGCGGGAGTCATGAACTCTACAAAAATTGCCAGGATAGAAAAACGAAATAGGTCTGCTTTCCCGAGGAGACGAGGATCTGTAGAATTTTAAAAGGTTGCGCGTTAGGTTATGATATTATCAACGTCAAGTTTACCGAGTTCAGTGGAAAGATATGACTTGAGGGAAATTAAGTTTCAGGCTATAGATTATTTGGAATATAGAAATAAAAGTTTGTTCGACGAAGCATTGCATGTGAGACATAATGAGTTTAAACAACGTCGAGTACTGTGAGGTGTAGGGGACGACCATACAATTAACACTGGGTCAGAGAACGACCACACAGTTATACGTTGGGACAGATGACGACCACACGGATACACACTGGGACGGATGACGACCACAAGGTTACACAATGGGACGGATGACGACCACACAGCTACACTGGGACGAAGGTCAACTACACAGCTAGGCACACAGAGTCGGGTGACAACCACACATCATTACTGAGCCAGGTGAAGGCCATCTCGCGCTGCTTGACGTGATTCTAACGAAGACACATGATAGCTGACGACGCCAGCAGCCTACGGGAATCACCTGCCAGGGATAACTTCCGCATCCACGATGGTTTCCTTTGAGGAGACTTTAGTACCCTCCCCTTGGCAAAATAATCTATTGCTCTTTGGTCCTCGCACACATCTTGATATAAGGAAAACATAACAATTAGAGTAATACAGAAACAGGCAAAAATCTAGATATAGAGTCAGTCTGTATCCGAGTAGCGAGGGACGAAGTGTCACACTATGTATCCATACAGAAAGGCTTGGGTCGCGCGTCTTACCTTATACGTATACAACCGATGTACGGGATTTGCGGGACACCGGGGGACCAGACACCTGAAATAAAGGACTTTATGATAATGGGTGCTGAATGTCATGGAGGAAGTGGAGGATGGAGAGGAACAAGAGTTGAATCTACAAGAATAGCGAATTTCAGGACGTAGGATCTTATTTATATTATAGTACACTGTTATGTTGGAGGCTCAACCCATACGTTGGACAGCCTCATCCTCCGCCATTATTGCTCACATGTATACAGTGGTGACGTTCATTGTAAACAGGGATGAAGTAAAATTCTGTCTGCAGATGTAATGGATATGTACGTATATAAGAGAAGACAATAATAACACTTTAAAAGATTCTATTCATTCATAATACATTTAAAGCATTGTTTCCCGATTGATGAAACATTCCTGAACCTTTTCATCAATAAACTCGTCATCGCCATTCCGAGAGTCTGTCCGAACGCGATTTTACTGAAACGATGGAATGAATATCTTTTATTCTTATTTCAAAATCCGCCCAGTTTGTAGGGGGTGAGGGCTGTTGTGGTACGCGTTCCCTGGTGGGGCAGTTAGCAACAGTATTATACGATCCCGAGGGTAATTATTAAGCTTATTATATCAGTAGCGTGAAAATAATGTCCTGCTGGTGCTGGAGCGTCCATGTCCGCACATCCACATGATGCTGGTTAGCCCCAGCCACAACTCCTGGGACCTGGCCTTCCCATATGGCCAACTGCTTGTGTACTGAGGTTCCCAGAGAGGGTAGTATGGCTACCACCAGTACATATCAGTCCTGAGGTGGATTACCACCAGTAAATAGGGTGGATAGTATAGCACTACCAGTACATAGTGGCCCTGAAGGTGTGTAGTATAGCCACCAACATTACATAACGGACCTGAGGCTGGTATGGAGAGGTGCTGTAGCCGAAGGGCATATAGCCAGCAGGCTGGATAAAGCTGTCCTAGAGTGGGTAATACAGCCATCAACTATGTTCGCTGATCGTGTGGTTGTGCTGTGCAGTCATCACTGTCCATATGGTCTAAGACAGGATGGGTTTCATAGCCACGGTCTTTATACAGAGGCACAGAAGCGGACGCCACAAGCAGGTTGCCTTTTGGCGGGAAGTCAGTACCTGTGTTGTGTGATCAGGGAGACAGCCATGGAGCCTGCAGGTAGCTGAGACGGATGCGGTAGCTCCTCCAACCAATGGCCTCCAGATGCAACCGCTTCACAAGGGCTGAATGCGCCTTACCCTCTCCTTCGTCTGATATCGTTCTTCTCCTCCCTGGAGCTTCTGACGCCTTCTTACATTACCCCAAGGAATCCCACTTCTTCCTCGCATGATCCAGCATTCATTGCTGACACAAACGCTTACAGTAAACTCTTATCAATGCCGGTACTCCTCGCTAGGCCTCATATTCTCTAACGAACTCAACACCAACCTTACATCTTTCGCTTGTCCCTATACTCTTCGCTTATCCATAATATTGCTCATCATTAACCACTGCAGCCCCTAACCAAACGTCCATGTCAACTCACTAATACTCTCCGACCCCACACCACCTTACAAAGTCCTACATCAATTCGTGTACCTTCCTCACCAACATTATCAACCTCATTAAACCCTAAAAGTCCCCATACCAGTCCTCACCCGCTCCTCAATTCCCAGGACTCAACAATTTAGACAACAACTCATCAAAACATCTCATCCAGCGCTGACTCCCACTCACCAGCTTTGTAGCTCAGAGTTACTTCTGTCTAACAACCTTCCGGTCGTCTCAGCAGCCTCCAGACTCGCTTACCAGTTCCCATACCTTCTTACAAATTCCTGCGACCCCTTCATCTTAGCCCCCAACACACTACCATCCTCACCAACACTGACACCCACTCAGTAACCCCAGTATTCTATCACCAAACCTCTCATTCCTTCACCAACCTCACACTCCTTCACCAGCTCCCAATCTCTTTCAGCAACCTCTGCCTTCCTTCATCAATCACTAAATTCCTTCACCAATCCCTGCATTCCTTCATCATCTGCTACTTTCCTTCACAAATCCCCACACTGCTTCACTAACCTGTATATTCCTCCATCAACTCCTACATTCCTAATAAACTATTTTCCTTCACCAACCCCCGCATTCTTTCACCAACCGTCACATTCTTTCAACCGATCCTCAAATTTCTTCACCAACCCCCACATTCCTTCACCATCACCCAGAACCCTTCACCACCTCCCACACCCCTTTGCTACTAATATAATGCCGTGATACAGAATAACGCCCCACGATCCACAAGCTGTCGTGGTGCGTCAGGTGTAGTAATGCCATGGGTCACCAGCCTTGTTAAACCACCGATAAACACGGCAGCGTATATAATCA
Organism: Panulirus guttatus; assembly: GCA_032361385.1. NCBI lineage: Eukaryota > Metazoa > Arthropoda > Malacostraca > Decapoda > Palinuridae > Panulirus > Panulirus guttatus. The sequence goes on along the minus strand of JAUUDW010650234.1, from coordinate 3,615 downwards.
TGGCGAAAATATTGTGCACTGTGACCGTTGAATAGATGACTTGTGTTCCGCCCTTTGTTCAACCTCACCAAGAACAACTGATAGGAATTGTGTATATATACGATGACGAAACAAGAGCTTAGGTTTCTGCCGAAGAGAATCCCTGATGAGCACACAGTAGGTAACGAATCTGGGAGCGGGGTATAGGGCCCCAGAGAGGAATTTTATCATAAGGTACAAATTTTCTTTCGGGACCCCTTCCCTTCTCCATTAGTCATCCTCATTTTATCCACTACGGTTTTATGCCTTGAGCTGCAAGGCGAAAAAGGGTATGTAGGAAGAGAGAGGGGTGGAATGGAGCGCTCTATTGATTTTCTGCATTTTCTGAGACCCAGGAAATTTCCGGACCCCCTTTTCGACCCCTGGGTCTGGGTACGATGTACCCCTGCACCAATCCTCTCAGAGGCCCTGGCAGGGGACATGGAGACATCAAAATACTGGCTCTTTCTGCAGGGGGAATAGAAGTGTGTGAAGCAGTGACTGTGACGGCGAATGGAAAGGAGATTAAGGAGTAGTATTTGGTTATGAGGATATATATGTGAGTCAGTTAGACAGAAGAGGAGGGAATTATCAACTTACTTATAATTCCTGTCGTAGAAATTGGAAAATTGTTTCTTCCACTGCTACCCCTGCTGTGGGCGGTGGCGCAAAAGAGGTCCAGGGAGTGGGCCGCAGTGAATGAGTCATACAGAAGTGAAAACAAGATGAATGATGTTGGTTCAGCTCAGTGTGTGGTGGTCTAGAACCATCATAATCACGGAAAGGTGACTTCCTTAGCACCAGCCAAAGCCGATATCAGCCAAAGCATAAGGTATCCTCAGCAGGAGCAGGAGTTACCTTGGCATCAACAAGATACGCTATCACTCCCAACATGATCGAGCTGAGCACCAGCAGGAGCTGCAGACAGCATCTACTAGACCCAAGGCCGGATTAGAATGTCTAGTGGTGGAGAGGTGAGGTAATGTGCACCTCACCCGTGTGGATGGGCCGCTGTTTTATCTGACACCTGCCGGAGCTGCTGCAGAAGGAGGAGGGGTACGCGTCTCTCCATAGCTCTCTTATCGTCCTCGCACGTAGCTCTATTTCCTCTCGACCCACAACTTTCCCACCTACCCTTTCCCCATTCACACTCTCCCCTCACTCATACCTTCTCCACCCACATCCTCTCCTCCGCTCACCTCCTTCCCACACACATATTCTCCCCACCTCACCTCCGTCTCACCCAAACGCCCATATACTGTTGCTGGTGAGGTGTAGAGGCTCTGTTACCTGTTGGCGGAAAAGTTTCTAATTTTTACCTTCACTGAAAGAGTAATGACCAAGCATCAGGTATTGTGGAGATTGAAGGATTCTACTCCGTCCTGCACCACTTTCTGTACCTAGAATTCAGATCAGTACATCAACTGAATACCGTAAATGTAATTGTAATGGCACTGAACGTTTGGAGAGAGATTGACTGAGGCGGATTTAATTTTCATTAGCCGGAGTTTACGTAACAACATACACGAAAGCTCTCAGTCGAATGACTCTGAATCCTCTTGAAATGATTCCCATTAACACTTCGAGCTGGTCTAATGTGTCATCAGATTGCAAATGAAATTTTCCCATTTTCACTTGAATTTTACGATTATTTCATCCAGCACACATGGCAACTTTAATCATACATGCTACGTATTTTTCGTATTAGATATAACAGTTATTGCACAAGGAATTACTAAGTTGATATGGACGTTCAGATATATATCAAAATTTCTTCGGAGAGTGGCGAAGCGCTTTACGAGCGCCATATTAAAAACACTTGCAGAACCCTTGTGATTTTATGACCCCTGCTGCTGACGTCACCTTCCCCACTGTTGCCAGGCAGCGACTGGCACCACTACCCTGTAAGGTTTGCGAGAACCAGGTGAATGGTAACATTTGGCCTGAGATATTTTCTACAGAGGTGGATTTTAAAATATCGGGGTAATACTGCGTTCCGTTTGTCACTTATTAGAATTAATAAGCTTATATACGTGTATATTCCCTCTGATCCACGGGAGAATGAAATACGATAAGTTCCCAAGGGCACTTTTGTATAATGATCACATCATCAGGGATGGAGATACAAGAAAGAGAAATATAACAGTTGGTATACAGGACGTAGCTACGACGCCTTCCTCCAGTCGCAGGCATCGTTGCCGCTCCTCTGGCTCAGCAACAGGGAGACGAGTATCTTTCAAAGGACGGCCATGGAACTGCAAACACACACACACACACACACGCCACTGCAGCAACTAACAAGGTTCTGTGTAGCCGAGGGAGCCTCCTTCCTGACGGAGGTGTGAATGAGCTCAACCGTAAGCGACGACCAGCAGTAACCTGCCGGGACGGCTGTTTAGTACACAAAGTACACCTGCTTACACACACACGCACACGCAAGCACGCACACACACACACACACACACACACACACACAGACACACACACACGAACGCTACCAAATAACTCTCTCTAATTACTCCAGCGTAGTGACGAATTGCGTCGACCCTTGGGTCAGAGGTAAAAAAAAAAATGGTTTCGGGTTGCGTTCGGGTTGGGGGTTTCGAAAGAAAGACTGAAACGGTTGTCACAGAAGAAAGTCTTGGGAGTCGAGCCATCACGAGTCTGAAACGCAATTACTGAGGTCCAGCCACGAGGTCCTTCCAGTCTTCACGGGTATCGACCCCCTGGACCCGAAGGGCTTGGGGGGGTACGGGAGGTGGTAGGGGATGAGGAGGAGGAAGAGGGGGAGGAGGAGGAGCAGGAGGAGGGGCGCCGCTAGGAGTAGGAGGAGGAGGAGGAGACAAGGAGCCGTGGGAGGGAAAGGATGGAGAGAAGGAGGAGGAAGAGGAGCCGATTTGAAAGAGGAGGAATAGGAACAGGGGAGAGAGTTCAAGTTTGGGAAAGGGATATGGAGGAAAAAATTATATCAAGTACGACATAAAGACTGGAGATGAAGGAGAAGGCACCAAATGGGGTACGAGCAGCAGAACAAAAGCAATTCCAACGAATACAAAAGCAAAAGAGAGAAGGACAGCACAAGAAGCTAAGACTGGAAAAGAGGAAAAGAAAAGTGTCTGTCGTAAGACGATCAAAAAAGAGGTATGAAAGGCAGGAAAGAAATCTAGCATAATACATTATGGTTGTGGTTTAGTTCCAAGCAAAAACACTAAACTGAGTCAGCAGAACTCAATTACAAAACCTTTTTTATAAGTAGTTTGGAACCGCACTTCAGCACGTACTCGCCACATCACACACACTTCTCTTCATCGGTATAACTTCATCTTCATTCTTTTGATCTAATTACAGCTTTTCGTCAACCACTGCTCACCCTAACCATTCCAAAAACAAACTTTCGATCTGTGCTCTGCCTCCTCTTCCAGCTTCAGGAATCCTACTGATGAAAGGTGTCTTTTGCCTGAAATCTCTTGGCCTTCCTGCTGGCACACACTTACCATCCTCTCCATACTAAGAGAATGAGCTATTTCCGCTTTTATTTCAGCTGCTTCACAGAAGCGTCCTCAATAATACAACCTCAGCACTTTCCTCAATAATGCT
>JAUUDW010650224.1:0-10655 GCA_032361385.1 Panulirus guttatus | reverse complement strand
CCCCCCCCCCCCCCCCCCCCCCCTCCTTTCCTCCCCCACTTCTGACTTGTGGATCTTAGTCTGACTTGCTCTTGAGTGTAAGATGTAGTGTTCATCCATAGTTTAGTTTTGTCCTTTTAATTAATGTGGAAATGTTTTTAAAGAGGCAGTGATGAAACTGAGCAGCCAAGACAGTATGAAGAAACAAATTCTACCCAGGCAACCCCAAGTCAGATCTCTGAGTATTATCCCACTCAGCTTAACTCAACATCGAACAGATCTCAGGCTTCTCATCCACCCGGAAGAGGAAGGACACAGCCTTTGTCAGGTGTCAGGAACTTGGTAATTACAGTTATGTACTTATAATGTATGTATTGTTAATGTGCAGAAAAATGATCTACTCTTGGGCTTTATTTTGATTCTACTAGAAAAATGATGTTTTCATTTTATGTATATTTATGGAATGCTATAGTTATATAAAAATTGGTTGTATTAGTGTAAATGGTTTAAATTTAGTCGGGTATTTCTGGCCAAGAATGGTCATTGGATTACTAATGCCATTTGATATAAAGAACTTTCATTGGCTAAATGATGCTCAGTTAACCTTGCTTATCCATGTCATGACATTCATTCCTGTATTATATTAATTTCTCTAGGTTATTGAGGCATTTCAGAAAATAATCATGTGAATCATTTGAAACCAGCTCTTCTCCATCTTTTCACTCTCAGTTGAAAATGACTAGACTTCAGAATGATAGTTTTGTATATAGTAATATACTGAGATAGTTTTCTGTAGAGTAATATTGGTAATGATAATTATAATATTATATCCCTAGAGAAAGGGGAAAAAGAATACTTCTGTATCTCTTGTGTGTAGTAGAAGCTAACCAAGAGGGGTGGGAGTGGATGGCTTGAAATCATCCCTTCCTGTATTACTTTCCAAGAGAAGGAATAGAGCAAGGAGCCAAGAGGGCAATTTTCCCTGTAAGGCTCAGTCATCTGTTCTTGTTGCTACCTCGCTAATATGGGAAATGGAAAGCATGTATGAAAAAAATAATAATAATGGTTTAATAAGATGATGATGATAATAATCATTCTCCCTTTCTTTTATACTTGTTTGGTGTTTCCTGCCGTAGTGCAGTAGTATCAGGAACATGACTGAGCCTTAGAGGAATAATATTTGCTCTTCTTCCTCCATACCTTCTTTTGGAAAGTAATAGGACAGGAGGGGAAGATTTCAAGTTCCCATCTCTTGTACTTGCCTTCTGCAACTTGCAGTACAAGTGTCTGCTGGCTACATATGTTTTATGATGGTCAATGGAGTTAATCCTCTTGGACACACCTCATTTTGCCTGTTAAAACACTGTTTTTATATCCTATTGTGTAAGTGTTCTCTAGATGCTCTTAGGACTCTGTTGAAAGGTAAGAAAAGCAAATTATGTGATTATCCATGTTTTAGTCCTGATTCAGTATTTGGTGAACTTGTTCCTTTTTCTTTACCCTGACAGCCTGGTATCTCTGGACCTTCAGCCAACAACTTTGATGACATGGGTAATGATGACTTTCTTGATTCAGACTTTGAAGCTGCTTTGAACCAGATTGAGAGTCAGGCATCATCATGTGCTCAAAGCAACTCCTCCTCCTCACTGGTACCCTGCAGCAGGTCTTCAAATTTTGTCTCACGTACTAATAATGACTGCCAAGAAATCTCTAGGAGTGGAGTTGGCAACAGTTGTAGTAATGAGTTAAGTAGAAAGAATTTGAGGTTAAATGCATTACAGAGCAGTACCACCATGATGGAAGAAATGGATGATGGAATGAACATTGACAATGATTTTTTCGGTGATGATTTTGACGATGAGATTCTGCTTTCTGCAGAGGGCCAAATTGATGAATCATTTTCATCTTCACAAGCTTCAACATCAGCAAAAATATCATCTCAGTTGACCAGCCAAGATCCTGATGTATCATCAAAATCTATAAAGTTGTCAAGTGGCCTTTCTAGCCTGCCTCGAAACACTGAAAGTTCTCAGTCATTATTAAAAAAAAATGCTTCCTGCATAAAAACACCAACTCCAGTTTGTTCAGATAAAGAACTAGAATTTAATAGGTTAAGTCAGTCTACAACACAAAATAATATCAGCAGACCTCTTGCTAGGCAATCACGGATCAAGGGTTCTCTCTCTAAGTCATCAAGTCAGGCACTAGGGGGCAAAAGATTGACAAAATCAAAACTGGCACATGATGTTTGTGATGCGGATAACTTTAAGAAACATTTTCTCCCTAAATCTAATTTCTCAGCAACCCCTAATTCATTTAAGGAGGAAACTCAGAGAATCATGAAAACATCACTTTTAGACTCAAATGTTGGGTTGACATCTCCAAGGATTAGTAGCTTTAAAGATCCTGCTACTCCAGTTTCACAGGAAAAAACAAGAGATGTAGAAAAAAGGGCAAAACAAATGCCACCTTTTACATACCTCTTCTTCCTCCCAGAGAGACCATCTGTACCACAGGTATGTAATCCTGTATGTAAGGAGTGTGAATGATCACCTGTCCCAAAATGGTCAGGTTGTTAAAAAATATATGCTTGAAATTAATTTGGTTAATTGTGGCATTAAGTTGTCAGTTGCATTTAATCACATAATATATTCTTTGGTTTTTGATAGCTATATTGCATATGTATTTTTTTCTTTTTCTTCATACATATTTGCCATTTCCCATGTTTGTGAGGAAGCATCAAGAACAGATGGCTGATGTATACATACAGTAATCCCTCGATTTAATGGACCCAGATATACTGAATTTCATATTTAATGGACCAGACAAATAATAATACACTGATTAAGAATAAATGAAAAAGAGAAAAATCTCAAATGCCACACCATGCACATTTCATATCGCACGTGTTCTTGATAGCGTAGGGTATGCTTGCTTTGTTTCGGTCTTAGGGAGCTTTCACACCAACGTGACACGTGGCAAGTAGCAAGTGACACACATCACGGTGATTATTTCAGACCAAAGTGACAAGTGACATGTGGCGCATGTATGGTTTCCCTTCTCAGTTCACAAGATGTCATCATCGGATGATAATGCTGATATAATTGCTTTGATCGGTGTTGTAATCGCCAGAAGAAAACTTAAGAGGAGTTGATGGGTACATCTGTATCTGAGAGAGAATGTAGGGTTTCACAGTGCTTATGTAGTTGCAAGGCTCATCCTTTGAGCTGTAATCTGGTGATGTGTCATACAAACACTTGTAAGTTTCAACAACTTGCACAAAGTTGACATTAAATGCCTCAATTTTTGGAAGAGGCATGCTGAATAACAGCTCATGAGAACATGAAGAAATCGTTTACTGCTGTCCACAGACTTGGCGACCGAGGCAATGTTGTCAAATAGGGCTGGCAGAAATCTGCGAGGACACTCTTCATATCTGCTACAAATGCCACAAATCTGCTTTTTTTTCTTTTTAGTATCTATAATATTATTTGTATTAATTTTATTGTGGTTATTTATCACTATGGTGTGAAAGCTCCATTAAATTTGACAGCACCCACTGGACCGAGGTGGCACATCACATGCTGAAGAAAAACAATCCGTTCCATTCCCGGTTTGGCATACAAGTGACACATGGCACATGCAGCATGTCATGCCACTCCTGTGTGAAAGGTTTCATTTGTTTCTAAATGTTCATTTTTAAGTGGCATGCCAGTTGCGACATGTCTTTGGAGTGAAAGCTCCCTTAGTCTGCCTCAAGCTATTGTGATGGAGGAGTTAAAAGAAAGCATGTGAATTGTATACTGTACATTGGATCAAAAAATGGTTACTTTCAGTTTAACGGACTTTCAGCATTAATGGACACCCCCTTCCCCCCATTAGTCCGTTAGATCGAGGGATTACTGTATACATAAATATACTACGTTTGGAGAAACTTTTGTTTTCTTGCAGGAGTTTATAGTGAAGGGATTCATCATGACTTTAGTATCACTTTTGGAACAATCTGGAGGCCTGTGGAAACTTGCAGTCAAGATTAATGATGGGACTGCCTCCCGGGAGGTGGACATTGATGATCTGGTATGTGGCAAGTTTCTTGTAATATTCTTGTATCACAGGCATAACAGCATTTTTGCAATATGTATGTTGAGCCATGGAAACTCATTTTCCCTTTGCCGCCTGCAGCTTCTGCACACCTATATAAGTGCTTTGAAAAAAATCAAATTAACCTTGAATTACAAAAAAGTAACACTCAGAAAAGTTCTGAAAGATTCATGAAGGTGGAATAAACTTATGGAAACAAAAAACAAGTGCACTGTATTAGTGAAGTGAAAATATTTGAAAAATAACATTACTGTGGTTTCAGGAAGAGTAAATATGATATATAAGTGATATTTTCATAAAATAGAAATGTGTACCAGGAATTTAGGAAATAAGAAGTAAAATATTATTGAAAGGTATAATGAAAATGCTGACGTAAATGAAACAGATGCAGCAAGTCACATGTCTGTCTACTGGAAAATATAGATTTATCAGCCAGCACCAAACTCTGGACTGGCTCAACAGTTAACGAATAGTATGCTGTGAAATACTTTCTTAAAAGAAAACTTTCTTGTGGAAACACTTGTACAAAATAGTAAATGTAGATAAATAACTTATCATAACGTAAGACAAAGTAATCAACAAGTCAAATTAAAAAATCTAAGATGACCACCATCTGGTGCCAGCTGATTAGTCACTTGATATTAGGGTAAACTAAAAACGAATATGTTTCTGTTAGAAAATGAAATGTCAGTAATCAACCAAATCAAAACAATGTATGAAGGAATTCATGTTAATTTTAGAATAAACAAATCCAGGAAGAACCTACAAAATAAGTCCATGTTTACGAGGTGCTTGTAGAAAAGAGAATTAATGATGAAAGTAAAGCTTGGGTTGTGGCTTGAAATTCAATTGATAGAAGTGATTTAATTAGAAAAATAGTAAGGAAAATTTTAAAGCAAAATGACAGCTACAAAGATGAAATGTGTTTTCACTAAAACTGTACATGAAGCAAGGGAATATGTCAACATGGGAAAAAATGACTGAAGAGGAATTTGCATGTATAAATAATACAATTACTGATACATTAACAGTTCAAGTAAAGATGATGAATGCTGCAGGTTTTTGAGATTTATGAATGTGGTAGCATACAGAAATTTGAAGACTTAATAAGCAAAATGATTATTGAAAAGTTTTTGGAAATTGATATATATGTAAAAGGCATACATACCAGAAAACACACATTCCAGCAAAAAATATCAAGGAAAGATAAACTTTGTGCTACATTTAAACAGAAAATTGAAAACTGTCTTCTTAACATACACAGGAAATGCAAAATTTGGTCTATAGTGGACAGATACAAAATACTACTAACAAAGTGTTTAGATTGTGGACAAGAAAAACATGAGTTCCATGCATGATAGAAGAAACATATGGTAAAGACAATTGATATATATGGCACTGTGATAAATGCTTGCAGAAGAAACAGATAAAGTACCCTAACTTGCAGCCTATAAGTTGACCTGGCATATTGGTTGACTTAACATTTTCTGTAAAAAATTTTGATTTAGGCATATACCTGGGATATAAGTCGACCTCCTAACACTGAACAAGCTGTCAATGAGACTTATGGTACTTGAACATGATTTCAGCTTTTATGTGTAATAGAATATTATGAATTTTGAAAAAGTAAATATTTAATAGTAATAACAAATGTTACTATAATACTTTTATATTTATATTTGTAAGTGTTAGAAATCTGAGGTACAACCTTGTAATAAGAGATTGAGACCTTGCCTAGCTCTTATCTCTATTTCCCATTTCGGAAAGTCATACAGATGTACATTTCTGTCCCCTGTAATATTTATCTATCTATCTATATCTCTGACACCTTTTCCCTTCTGGAACTCCCTCATGGGGATGGCCACGGCAATAGAGTCTCCATAACTAGTGAACTCCAATGCTGCTCACCCTTAACAGGCCACTGGTAGAGGGCAAGTCTAGCACAGTGTTTGCTAAGGTTTCTAACTAATGTTCCTATTGACTACTTCTACCTAATGTTCCTACTGACTACTTCTACTCAATGCTACTGCTTAATATTCCTATATACTAGTTCTACCTAATGTTTCTATCTAATGCTCCTATGTAAATGTTCCTACCTACTACTCCTATCAATTGCTCCTATCTTTTTGCCAAAAGGCAAGGCTAGCACGTAGCGCTCACCACAGGAAAATCTAGAGTTACGAAGAATGAGCTGTGTCAGTTAAGTGTTGTCCTTTGTTATGATTGACAAGGAGAGATTGTATGTTTGTGGACAAAATGCCAGTAGTCCAGGTGTGGGTGAAGCAGAAAGGCAGCTACCTGGGCCAGAGGACTGCAGTTTGACAATTATGGAAGTGCTGGTTCACTATGCAGCCGTCATTAACCTTCCTGATACCCAGACAGGTAGCACTGGTAATATACCTCCCTGGTCACTGGCTGCCTATCAACTTCCTCCTACCATATAGGTGTATAATCATTACAATACAATAATCTTAAACTTCTGATTTATATTATCTGCAAAAGTACATGTGTTCATTTCACATTATTTTCATCTGCAGAATGAACTAAGAATTCATATTTACAAGAAAACTCACACATCAAAAGCTAAAGTATGCTTTTCAGTACTTAATATCAAGTAATAGAATCTCAAGCAATAATTTTTCATGTATCACTTGCGTACAAAAGAAACTAATCTTAACTGTAATATTCTTGGTAAGTTCTTTGCTTCACTTTTCCACTTATAATGGATGAAGCAGCCTTCATGATCTCAAAAAGTACTTGCCTCCTTGACACTTAAAAGTGGAAATTATTGATGACCAGAATTTATGGGAAGAAATTTGCATATATCTCTTAGTCTTGGAAGTAATGTACATGATAAGAGAAGAGTTCATCTTTGTATTTCAAAAGAAAACTAAAGAAAATCATCAGCATCCTAAGAATGACAATTTTGGAATAATACTACAGCAGATAGTTTGAATTTTTTAACCTTATACTGGAGGAGCAAAATGCCTTCAATCCACTTATTCATTGCTGTATATTTTGTAGTTCCATTGTTTTAGTACTTTACTTATTTTATTAATAAAAATTGCTATAATTATGTTTAAAAACATATGTATTGATGTACTTAGCATTGCTGCACAATTGACTCACATCTGGTACTTTTAGGTTCTTCAGGAACTCATAGGAATGAGTGCAGAGCAGATGAATCGAAGAAAAGCTGAAGCCAGGTCTAATCCAATTCTCAAATCTCAGCTTGCTAAGGTGTGTAAATTTCTTACTGTTTATGGGACCTTTGAAATTTCAACTTCTCTCCATCAATTTGAAATTCATAAGATTTCTATTAGATATTTTGTTGAACTTGAGTCTTTAGGCAAATATATATATTTTTCATTTTCCTTCATACTTGTCTACCATTTCCTGTGTTAGTGAGATAGATCCAAGAATAGAAGATGAAAGGCTATATTCGCTCACATCCTTTCTCTAGCTGTGGTGTGCAATGGACTAAAACTACTGCTCCCTATCCATAACCGGGTCCCACAGACTTTTCCTTTGTTTCCTCTAGCTGCTTCACATGCCCTGGTTCACTCCTTTCATAGGACAGTGCCCCATGTATACAACATTGTTCCAATTCACTCTATCCCATGCATACATTTCACCATTCTGCACGTTCAGGCCTTGATCATTTACAGTATTTTTAACTTTGTCCCTCAGTTTCCAGTTTGGTTCCCCCTTCTCTTTTTTCCCTCCACTCTTGAAACATATATCCTCTTTATCAACCTCTTCTCACCCATTCTCTCCTCATGTCCAAATCATTTCAGTAGACCCCTTTCTGCTCTCTCAACCATGCCTTTCTCTTAACCTTTTATTACTTACTTGATCAACCACCTCACAACATAATGTCCTCAAACATTTAATTTCTAACGCATCCACCCTCTTTTGTACGTCTTCATCTTTAGACCGTGCATCGCAGATATGCATCATTGTTGGGACTAGTATACATTCAAATATACTAAATTTGGCCCTCCCAGATAATGACCTCTTACCACACATTTCTCAGTGCTCCCAGAATCTCTTCCCTCCCCACCCTATGACTCACTTCTGCTTCTATGGATGTATTTACTGCCATGTCTCTCCCAGGTATCTGAAATGTTTCACTTCCTCCATATTTTCTCCATTCAAACACCCTCCACATAACCTCTTTCTTTTCACTGCTTAACCAATTAACTTTGCTTTTATCTACATTTACTCTCATCTTCCTCCTGTAACACACACTCTTGAACTCAGACACCAATTCTGCAAATACACATATATATATATAGCAAAATGGACTAAACTTTCGGAGGCCCCAAGATATTTAACTTCGATGTAATTTACAAAAATGAAAAATTTTTCCTTCAGAGTGTGGGTGGATGCCAGCAGAAGCTTATTTCTTTGTGCAGCTTACTACATCTACAAGTGTCTCCAGACCATGCAAAACCCATATTAACATCCATAAGTTCTGTTACTTCCACTACAGCTGAGCAGCTAATCAACAGGTTACTTGCAGACTCCTAGGAAATGGGAATTTTGCCGATAATAAATCCTTTGATATTACAGTTTAGGTTTATCATTTCTCCAAAGACTTTATTTTTTTATTTATGTAAATATGTATCCACTATAGAATTTTGTGTTTATAACAGCTTTCCTTTTTGATAACAGGTTTATTCTACAAATTGTTCTATCTGTGTTTAGTGAAGATCTAAGATCAAATGAAATATTTCAGCAAATTTTTAGAATTCCCATTTGGTATGTAATTTCACTTTTTTTATTTTACCAGGTGTTAGTCATTTTCTTAAGGTATAACCCTGAATCTCAAGGAGGAAAGTTTCATAGATATTTGCCTTTAATCTATCTATCTATCTGTATCTCTGATGCCTGTTTCAATTGGAACTCCCTCAAAGGGGTGGCCAAAGGCAACAGAGTCTCCATATTTGTCTTTAATGAGTCCCAAAAACATGATAGCACTGTTGTGACTGGAAATAAAGCCTGTAGATTATGTGAGGCAGAATCTCAAGCTTGTATAAAATAATTGTAAATATTTTATGTGTAACCTTCACTGCAGCATTTCTCTTTTATGAGAAATAATTATGCTGACTATGCGTCTTTCTAAGGTTTGGTTTTGTACAAAACTTAATGATTCGTAAGTACAGTATAATCCTTCAGTTCATAGATAATTTCCTTATGTTTAGTTTTGTAACAGAGAATAATTTAACTAGAATGCTCTGGACTGAAATATAATTACATTCAAATTGAATTCTTTAGATGAAACAACTGGTCATTTCATGTACAGTAAACTCATAAGGTAAGGTCTGTATACATACCTTTATCTCTGACATTCCTCCCATCTTTTCATTGTCATTAAAAAAGAGTACAGTACATGATTTTGTACATATTACATTAATACATCCCTTAGCAAAAATCAGTGTTCATGTAAAGTTCATAGTTTGCATATCTGATGTGTTTTTATCTTGTTAACTACTTGTGTGCTGGTGTCTCATGTCTTAATCTCTTGTATTTATTATAAAGATGTGCTTGATGCTTGTAGTACATCATAAGTTGATTTCATTCACCTCTACACTCTTCGGTTATGAAGATATTTTCTAAGACCTTTCTTAATTCTTTTCCTCCAATGACTCCCAGTTGTGAATCTTCCTTGTCAAAGGATTCTTCCTATTGATCTATGTATATCTCTGATGCCTGTTCCAACTGGAACTCCCTCAGTGGGGTGGTCATGGCACTAGAGTTTCCATAACTAGTGAACTCCAGTGCCACTTCTTAGCCTTTAGTGCCTTACCCTAAACTGGCCACTGGCAGAGGGCAACTCTATCGCAGTGTCTGCAGAGGCTCCTACCTAATGTTGCTACTGACTACTTCTACCCAATGTGTCTACCTAATGCTTCTTCCCACTACTACTGCCTAATGTTCCTGCCTAAATGTTCCTCCCTACCACTTTTATATACTGCTCCTACCATATTGCTAAAAGGCACAGCTAGCGCATGGTGCTCATTGCAGAAAAATCTAGAGTTATGAAAAATGAGCTGTGTGAGTTACGTGTTGTCAAGCGTTATGTGTAACAAGGAGAGATTGTATGTTTGTGGACAGATTGTCAGTTGTCCACGTGTGGGTGAGGCAGAAAGAAAAGACAACTACCTAGGTCAGAGGAGTGCAGCTTGACAATCACTAAAGTACTGGCTAACTATGCAACCCTCACCAACCTTTCGGATGCTCAGGTGGGTAGTACTAGTAATGTTCTTCCCTGGTTGTTGGCTGCCTATCAACTACTACCTGCCAGGATTCTTCCTCTTTCACATTATCAAAGCCAGTAGACATCTGAATGTAGTTATCAGTACAGTAGAATAAAATGTTGAAATAATGACTTATGATACATATGATTTGAATATTAAATGATATGGTTCCCAGTGAAGGTCGGTCTGCATCAGGGATGTGTGATGTCCCCTTGGTTGTTTAATTTATTTATGAATGGGGTAGTTAGGGAGGTAAATGCAAGAGTTTTGGAGAGAGGGGCAAGTATGCAGTCTGTTGGGGATGAGAGAGAC
>JAUUDW010650213.1:0-10655 GCA_032361385.1 Panulirus guttatus | reverse complement strand
ACATACCCAGTTGTGCTCTCTGAGATAACATTATCTCTTTCCACATATTCTTTATCGCTTCCAGAACCGTCGCCCCCTCCCCCACCCTATGGCTCACTTCCGCTTCTGTAGTTTCAATTGCTGCCAAGTCCACTCCCAGATATCGAAAACACTTCACTTTCTCCAATTTTTCCCCATTCAAACTTACATCCCAACTATTTTGTCCCTCAACCCTACTGAACCTAATAACCTTCGCATTTGCTCTGAACTTTCTTTCACACACTCTTCCAAACTCAGTCACCAACATCAGCAGTTTCTCACTCGAATCGCCACCAGTGCTGTATCATTGGCGAACAACAACTGACTCACTTCCCAGGCCCTCATCCCCAACAGCCTGCATACTCGCCACTCTCTCCAAAACTCTTGCATTTATCTCCCAAACCACCCCATCCATAAACAGATCAAACACCCATGATGACATCACACACCCCTGCCGCAGACCGACCTTCACTGGCAACCAATCACTCTCCTCTCAGCCTACTCGTAAATATACCATACACCCTTGATGAAAACTTCTCACTGCTTCTAGCAGCTTGCCCCCACACCATATATTCCTTAGACTTTCTACAAATAATCTCTATCAGCCCTATCATATGCCTTCTCCAGATCCATAAATGCCACAAACAAATCCATTTGTTTTTCTAAGAACTTCTCACACACATTCTTCAAAGCAAACACCCGATCCACATAATCCTCTACCACTTCTAAAACCACACTGCTCCTTCCTTATGTGATGCTCTGTACATGCCTTCACCCTCTCAATCAGTACCCTCCTATATAATTTTCCAGGTATACTCAACAAACTTATACCTCGGTAGTTTGAACACTTGCCTTCATCCCCTTTGCTTTTATACAGTGGCACTGTACATGCATTCCTCCAATCCTCAAGCACTTCACCATGATCCATACATACGTTTAATATCCTTACCAACCAATCAACAACAACAAAAATAAAATCGCCCCCTTTCTTGGCGAATTCAGCTGCAATACCATCCAATCAAGCCGCCTTGCCATTTTTCATCTTACGTGATTCCTTCGCCACCTCTTCTTTCATGACCGAACCACTCTTCTTGATTCATTTCGCATACCACCATGACCCAAACACCCAACAAAGTGCAAAATGCAGAGTAAAACAGTCTTATGACCCATCATACGTGTAACATGAATAGAAGGTTTGAAAGATTTTTAGATGCCCTCACCACGGTAGCATGGTCGGTAGAGCGTTCGCCTTTCAACCCAATGTTCCACCATTCGATCCCGGGTTGGAAGACGTCGCGAGAATCGATAGAAATTCAAATGAGTGATTCCCGACAAAGCGTAGTTGGTGGGGGAGGCAGGGTGGGCGGGACTTTTTTTGTGTGTATATACGTATACAGGTAATATATAGATAGATATATGATAGTGTACTGGATTTAAACAACCAATTAGCTGAAAATACACAGCTGAGGTGTGTGTGTGTGTGTATGCATGTGTTTGTGTGTGTGTTTGTGTGACTGTATATCTGAATTGCTTATATTTATACATTTGCACAGTACGTGAATTTAGTTCTACATTACTTTTACCCATCTAAACCAGAAAATTTCTATCAATTTTCTGTTAGGATTCTCATGACAGCTATATGGGTCCTGTCAAAGGCCATCTTCACTCCATATTCATCTTCTTATCATCAAAACACTAATAGCTTTTGATCTGACCCTTATAGGACTTTGACCTGAACCCATAAGACTTAGGTCAATGATCATGTACACTACGCCCCCATCCTCACTACATATTCGACACTTGACCATTGATGTGAGTCTTATAGTTCAAGTTAAAGGCCTTCCTCAGCTCGCCCTTAGCTTAACTAAGCCCTCAACTTCACTGCACCTGCATCTACACTACACCCTCGACATAAGAGGTCATTAACCTGAACCCAAATGATTATGTCAGAGTCCATTTTCACCACAACCTCATCTTCAATACAGTACAGCAACATTTTCGCTACACCCTACACTACAGTAATTTTTTTCACAACGAGAGAGAATCAAAATCATTGACTAATTGTAATTACAATAAGACAGAAATCTCATCATTCACTTTTACAATAATTAATTCGGAACAGCAATCCATACTTCAAAATAACGATCCACAAAAAGAAGTTGTCATATATGTAATATGAATAGAGCGTTTTTATATTATCAAAATGCCCCCACCACGGCAGCATGGTCGGTAGAGCGTTCGCCTTCTAGCACAAATTCCGACATTGGATCCCGGGCTGGAACGCGTCGCGAGAATCGATGTAGATTCAAATGAGTGATTCTCGACGAAGCTTCCTTGGTGGGGGAGGGAGGGTGGACGGGACTTTTTTTTGTGTGTATGTATGTAGATAGATAATAAGTAGATAAATTTATGATATCGTACTCGATTTAGACAGTCATTCAGCTGAAAATACAGTCTCCACACTTAACTATATCCTACCTCCAGCACACTTTCTGCTACAGAAGAGCTTCGTATCTATATTAATGTGGCATCAAGTTCGGAACAAATTGGAGCGATATTGTTTACTGGGGGATGGTGAATTTGTTATATGGTTAAATCGGCACATCCTCATCTATATCCAATGCCTTGCATTCATGGAACATTGTTGGATCTACTGTACCTTCAAACATTCTCATTTTTGCCTAGCCAAGTAACAAACTCTGAACCTACGAGTGTCAAGATGATATGAATATAAATACGTGTTGTGAAGATGGCCTCTGTTATGACCCATGTAGCTAGTTGGAAGGAGAACTAACAGAAAATGAAAAAAAAAATTCTGTGTTGAAAGAATAATGATTTAAGACGATACACCACTGATGTAAAACTCATTTCACGTACTGTGCTATTATATAAATACAAACAATTCAGGTATACAGTCAAACACACACACACACACACACACACACACACACACATGCACAAACACACATACTCAACTGCGAATTTTCAGCCGAATGGCTGTCTATATAAAATACATTATCATATATTTATCCATTCATTATCTAATTATCTATTTACATACACTCACACACACACACACACAAAAAAAAATCCCGCCCGCCTCTCCTCCCCCACCAAGGAAGCTTCGTCGGGAATCAATCTTTTGTATCTACATCGATTCTCGCGACGCGTTCCAGCCCGGGATCCAATGTCGGAATTTGTGCTAGAAGGCGAACGCTCTACCGACCATGCTGCCGTGGTGGGGGCATTCAGAAAATATCAAGACCGTCTATTTATATTACATATATGAGACTTTTCAAATGGGTCATATGATTGCTTTACTCTGTATTTTGCATTTTGTTGGGTGCTTGGATCAGGGTGGTATGCGAAATGAGAGTCAAGAAGAGTGGTTTGGTGAAGGAAGAAGTGGTGGTGATGGCCTTACGTAAGATGAAGTACGGAAAGGTGGCTGGAGTGGATGATATTGCAATTTAATTTATTAAGATAGGGTTGGCTGAGGTCTTGATAGGGTGGAATGCATGTGCAGTGTCACTGAATAAAGGTAAGGGGATAAAGGTGAGTATTCAAACCACAGAGGTATAACTTTGTTCATTGTACCTAGTAAGTTGTATGGGAGGGTATTGATTGAGAGGGTGAAGGCATGTACAGTAACACATTGGGGAGCAGCAGCGTGGTTTCAGAAGTGGTACAAGACGTGTGGATCAGGTGTTTGCTTTGAAAAATGTGTCTGAGAAATAGAGAAACGGATGGATACGTAGTGGCATTTATGGATGTGGAGAAAGCATTTGATATGGTTGATTGAGATGCATTGTGGAAAGTCTTAAAGATATACGGTATGGGAGGAAAGTTTTCGAAAGCAATGAAAAGTTTTTATCAAGGATGCAGGTCATCTGTAACTATAGGTTGGAGAGAAAAGTAAGGGGTTGCAATCTGTGGTAGGGGTATGTGATGTTTCCATGGCTGTTTAATTTGTTTATGGATGGGTGGTGAAGGAGGTATATGCAAGAATCTTGGAGAGTGGGGCGAGCATGCAGTCCTTAGGGGATAAAGGAGTTTGAGAAGTGAGTCAGTTGTTTGCTGAAGATACAGCACTGGTGAAAGACAGTTTTTCTTTTGTGTGAGCGTGTGAGTTCTTCTGTGTTTTTACTGCATATAACGAATTGCTTATCTTTTGTCTAATTGTACGGAACGTGATGGGAGTTTTACATTAGCAGTGTGTCGTCTGAAACTTTACAGTCTCTTAAAAGCCTGTAAATTTCTACTGATTTTCTGCGAACAATCTCATCACTTTCCTTCAGTACACTCTCAACTATAGAAATACCGTGTTTCTGTTAATGTAGCATCGTGTTCAGAGTAAACTCTAGCGATGTTGTTTATTGGGGGATGGCGAGCTGCCATGTGGGTGAATCAGGGCACAATTAGCTCTAACAGGAAACCACAGAACGGTCTCTGGGACTTGGCTGTGAATGGTGGAGTGGTGGGATCATATTTCGATGCATTATTCATGACAGCTAGATAGTGGAAGTGAACAAATTAGGCCGATAATTTCGTACATAACTAAACAGATAAATAGATATATAGATTATAGTATGGTACATCATCGCCGAGAGCGAATTTACACTCACGGTCTAACCAGGTAGAGTCCAGTAATGCCATACATGGTTTCAAGATTAGTAGGTGGTATGTGGATTATATAATCACTTTTAAGCTGTTAGAAGTAGTGAGAAGTTTTTACCAGTAGAGTAAAGTGTGTGTGCGAGTACGTAGCGAGGAGGGTGAGTTGTTCCAGGTAAAGGCTTGTCTGCGGTAGGGATGTGCGATGTCATAGTGATTAATCTGTTTGTTGTTTAGGATGGTGAGGGAAGTGAATGCGATGGTTTTGGTGAGAGGAGCAGGTCTGCTGTCACCCAGGGGTTCTTTGGTCTTGGAAGTGGATCAGTTACTGTTTGCTGATGACACGGTGCTCCTGGGAGGATCGAGTGATGAAACTGGAGAAATTGGTGTCTGAGTTTGGGAGGGCGTGTGGAAGGAGAAAATCGAGAGTATGTGTGGATAACAGGAAGGTTATTAGGTTAAGCAGTGCAGAGAGGGACAGGTTTGTTGGGTTGTGGGTTGGATTGGAGAAAACACGGAGAAAGTGGAGTGTTTTGTTAGATACCTGGGAGATGATATGGTAGTGAATGGAACTATGGGAGCTGAAGTGTCATAGGGTGGGTGTGGGACAGCAGAGGTTCTTCTGCCAAGAAATCACCTCATCTAAGGAACGTCATTAATGAGTAATGAACAAAGTCATTGACATATTTACTGTCATCTGAACTTACATGTCTTCAATACTTGAATCCAGTAACACGTTTTCCTTAATGCTCTTCTAGAAAATGAGAACCTATGCACTTCCAAGAGGAATTAATCTTCGACTCCACACAACAGACAGGCTTCGGTGAGCAGGACTGAGAGATCGACTTGGACTAGGCGATATGACTTCAATCAGAGCTCAATATTAGCATGTTAATCAGGTCGGATTCCTGACCGAGACAAGCATATGCATTATGAGATGAATCCCAGCGATTAATTAGTGACAGATATTGGAACCAGGACCTCTGAATTCCCACTATATTCAATATGATATCAAAGGAACGAAAATGAATAAAGAGGTATGAAAAGGCAGGGAGACAGATAGAGTGAATAGAAAGGGAATTAGAAAACATGAAATGTAGAAACAGACAAATAAGAATTTTAAAGATAAAAAGAAACAACTGATAAACGACCTGATTTTCTTTTCACATCTACTCTTTATAAATGACTTTATATATTACTTATTACGACAATCATCAAACAATATTTCTAAAGATTATCTATTAACCTGAGACTCTTAAGCATTAATGGAGACAAGCAACTCTTGGGGAAGTCTGGATGATGTGTCTTCCAAAGGCCTTCGTGGGATATATCCAATATACCACTGAAAGGAAACTTGCTTATGTTGGGGAAGACTCGAGAGGGATAAAGAAAGACATAGCAGGTTACTAAACCTCTATCTAGGACGATATATCTATTGAGGCTCTACTTAGAGTTGAATGACCATACCTTATATTCATATTGAGTGTGTGAAGGCCAGAAGCAGCAAGATGCTTTCAGGGATGTTGAATGGGTCGCCAAGAGAGTAAACCAGTTGCCCAAAGTGACTGTAAATTGTAGCATATGATTTATTTCATCTGCAGCAGGGCTCTTCAAGACAAGGCACACGTGAAATCTAAGAGGGACACAAGTCCTCATAATAAAGTCCTGTGCGTAATGGCTTTTAGCAATTCATAGCTTTTATTCTAACACAGAGGTGTAGTTGTAGTACCAAGCCGGATGCAAGGTTGTAGAATCTAAAATTTCAGAAGCACGGCTCTAACGTTGAAGACAGATACACATTTATTGTCCTCAGGCAACAAAATTATAAAGAAATTTCCATGTAAACGAAACGATATCCGCAACCGCAGGTTTGATATAGCCAGCTGATATATAACCTGACGCAACATAGCCATTTGTGACGCAGATCTTTGATTAAATCAGACAAACAATAATTGATGAAGAGCCCCCATAATGAATAAAGCATGCGACATGGTTTTATTGTCATTGATAAAACTTTGATAAAAGGAACCAAATGAGCATCATGAAAACTGTAACGTCTTTATTAGCAGATGGCTAAAAACCATATGCATATCACTGTTAATGGAAGAACCGTATATCACGTTGCCACTCCATGACAAAGCAAACTTGTGAGACAGAATAACTAGATTTGAGTCTATCTATCGTTGCGATGTTGGACCTACACTTTCCAATAAACTGTATGAAGTTAACGTCCCTCCAACTCACATCGTCACACTCACATACACCCGTATGTCATAGCAGTGAGCATTGCGCTTATCACTGTCACTCTCAGAGACCGTCCTTAGGGGTCCTGACTCTGAAAGGAGAACACTGGATCAGTAAAGAGTGTTTCGGTTTGTATTTTTCCTTTTCTTTTCTGTAAACTCAGCAGGTGACAATGATGAGATATCACACACTGCAACATACATCACGTTCTCACGTTGGTACCCTCACAATAGAATGGATGACCTACTCGCCTTATGCCTTTCCTGATGTTCTAGAGGTCTGAAGAGGGTCATGAGGGAGGTATTGGAATATCACACGAGGTTACTCATGACAGCTGACGCTAACTCATGAATTCATTCATGCAAGAGGTGGACAGGTCAAACAAGAACTGGGCGAGGTTACAGGAGCTTGCGTTAGGAATGTCAAAAAAGGGCGTGAGAGGTCATGAGAGAGCGGTTAAGAATGCTGTTAGATCCTTTCTTCAAAATCACATAAATATACGATAGGCATATTAAGGTGAGACAGGCCTAATTGAGTGCAAAAGGAATTAAATCTGTTTGATGGATCTGGAGAAGTTGTTAGAGGCCAGTAGAGGTTACACAAAGTCAAAAGAGGCTATGAATGGTTGCATGAGGTCATGAGAGACCAAGGTGTTGAGTTGGAGGGTCATGAAACATTGTATGAGAAATCTTACATGTGAAGGGTCACAGACCACTAGAGGCAGGTCTTGAGAGGGCATTAGGGGTAGGTCACAGGAGGCCAGTTGGGGTATGTCACACGAGGCCACTTAAGGTAGGTCAAAAGAGGCCGCTCATTGAAAATATGTTAAGTCACGAGAGCAAGTCAAGTGGATATATGTGATCCGACTCGTAAAAGGCCGCATAATATCAGCTGAAAAAAATTCATTTGAAAAGATAATCAAGAGAGTTACTGGCGATTGTCTGAGAAAGACTTTCAGAGGTTGTATGCCACAAAGATAATAAATGATAAACAAAAAGACTGATAAGCAAGAGAAGACAAGAAGATAATGAAGATATATATATCAACAACGAATACATAAACAAAAGTAATCAAGAACCTGTCGAAAACATGAATTATAACAAAAACATCGATAATAACTTATACAACATAACGATAGACAATCGATATAAAAAATCTGATTAATACAACTTCCAAAATAACAAATTCAAACCACAGTACAGAAAACATTTATAAAAATCACGTTTGATTCTCCGGAAATTTCATTTGACCTCGGGCACTTTAAACGACCCCTGTTGACATCTCCATCCCCCACCAACCCCACCCCGTGACCTGATGGTACGATAACATCCGGAACACATTGCGACATCCAGCGAGTTCTGGAGACTTCTGAAATTACGAACAAATCTCGAAACTTAATCCCTTACAGAAACGTTCTAAAGTCGGATCGAATCATGTTTCTTGCTTCGGAAGTCTTTCAATTTTTCTTTTCAAATGGCGAAAAGTTTTTTTTTTTGGCACGAGTTTAGGCAAAACGAGCGAGCGCAAAAAATTAAGATGAGGATGTGTGTGTGTGTGTGTGTCTGTGTGTGTGAGAGGGGGGTGTTACGGGGGATGAGCCACAGAAACACACACACACACACGACAGTAAATTTCAAGGTTGTACTTACCGTCAGTAGATACGACAGGTCACAGGTCCCTACTGTCCTGATACTTACCTGGAAAAATAGAGAAGAGAGAAAAGCTGTTAGTTGCACGAGTGATGATTTTTTACCCCTTGAACACGACAGTACGACCCCTGAAGCACGACAACGTTACGACCCCTGTAGCACGACGGTACGACCCTTGAGCACGACAACGGTACGACCCTAGAGCTACGACGATACGACGTTTGGGCGCGACGGTACGACCCTTGAAGGGTTCCTAATTAAGTAGAAATGAAAGTCAGTGAATACTGCATTCAGTCGTAGAGCAAACTGTCTGCTTCAGGAGGTTGGAAATGGAAAGGACGATCGCGAATGTGTGGCCAATGAGAAAGACTTACACACCAACGGATACTTTACACACACACACACCTGGTATAGGCTTGGGTATGTGTGTGTGTGTGGGTGTGTGTGTGTGTGTGGGTGTGTGTGTGGGTGTGTGTGTGTGTGTGTGTGTGTGGGTGTGTGTGTGTGGGTGTGTGTGTGGGTGTGTGTGTGTGGGTGTGTGTGTGTGCACATGAGAATAAAAGACATGGTCCATATGTACAAGATTAAGAGACGGGCAACACACAAATAATAATCACACACACACACAACATAAGAAAAGGATTGATTAACAGCAAATACAATAGAAGGCGTCTTCCCTTGTCTCATCTAAAACAAGATGGATGTTAAAACCCAGCTGATCCATTTGCCATCTTAATATCATGCAAGAAGATCTTCCTAAAGCCATGGCTCAACAACAGTATAGTAGATGAGGATCCTCCTCTTGACACTGAAGAGACGAAAAGAAAAAACTCTGCAACAGAATTATTCTCCCGCCTGCATCACTAAGCACTTGACTGCTGTAAAATCTTTTTACTCCCTCAATATACGTATGGGATTATCTCTCAGAAATAATACTTTGCCCCTGACACCTAGGAAGTATCATATGTAAGCTTGCCAAATGTGTGTGTGTGTGCGCGACCCCTGTTAGCCTCTTGAGGGTTAATGACCCCTCAAGAGTTTCCAGACCCGCCACGTGGAGGCCAGGGGTTCGACTTCGGGTCCGCACCCCCCACCCCCCGAACCTCCCCACCCCGACCCCACCCCCACCCCCACCCCCTGCCAGTCCCTTCTTCCATTGCCTTGAAGGAAACTAACTCAACGGAGGGACCCCTCCCTGACAGCCCCCCTCCCACAATCTCTCTACCCTCGCGAGCGCCGCCATATGGGCCTGTCACCCCGCCATGGGCCGCGTTCTGAGTGGGCGGTGGAACTGCTTCAGAAGAATTCCTTCAAAGCAGAAATGATCTCGTCTGCATCGCCAATGTGCCCACGGGAGGCCTCGCCAGCCACGTTCATCACAGACTCGGGAGCCTCCTCTCGCATGCCGCTGAGTATGTCGTCGACGAGGAGGTCCCCCAAGTCACCCATGTCCTTCTCTACGGTGGTGACGCGGCCACCGGTCGTCCTCCTCCAGACGTGGTACCTGTCGTCTGCCGGCAGTTGAGCGAGGGCGGAGGGATGGTATGCGGCAAATCCGAAATCTATCAAGCTGACCTCGGGAGGGAGTGAGAGATCGTCTGGGATTCTCACCATGATGTTGCCCGTGTGTAGGTCGTTGTGGCAGACACCAATGGCGTGCAGCTCCTTCACACGGAGGCAGACCTGAAGTCCGAGGAGGCCTAGGTACTTGTCGGGCAGCTCGCGATCCAGGAGCAGGTCTCCGAGGGTGTCCGACCCAGCGAAGGTCGTCAGGAGAGCTGGAGGATGATCGTCAGAGGCAGCCAGTAGTCGTGGGGCTCCTCCAGCTCCACTGAGTTTCTCCAGGAAGTAGGCCTCCCGCTCAAAGTCCTCAGCAGCTGCAAAATCCTTGCCTACCTTCAGGACTGCGTCGGCGCCGTCCCATTTCACAGAATAAGCCGTGGCGAAAGCGCCTTCTCCCAAGACCTCCCCAGTGGCAATAAGGCGTTCCACGTCTGCTCGAGAAAGTTCCTTTCGAAAGTACATTTTGAAAATGATTGGGTCTGGAGCACCAGATTCTATACCGTTATATCCCACTCGAGCAACCCGATTAATATAGTTAACTCTACATATGATTGAACTATATGTAGT
>JAUUDW010650202.1:0-10656 GCA_032361385.1 Panulirus guttatus | reverse complement strand
CTTAAACCACTGGTCTGCTACGTACGACATCTGAGTGGACGCAGTTTCCTTGCGACACCCGACGCAAGGCGTATAATACGAATGAATGCAAGCTGCAACAGACCACTGAGTCGTAACGAGGCTGCTTGCGACAGCGGAAGAGAATAAAAGCTATATGTATTACTGTGGTCGAAGTAGAAAGACAAAGAAAGACATATAGATTTTTGAAAGAGGAAGACCTGTAAACTTATTGCGTAGCTAAGGTGATGCAAATGTCAGTCGTGGATTTTAGGCTAAATATTTATCAAGTCTACGTTGAAACGCATCCATAGTATTGCTTTCAACTACTCTAATTTGTAAATCATTCCATATGTTAACAATCCTGTTGGAAATAAAATACTTCGCCTGATTTGAGGTTAAATGTTTGCCCATGAGTTTATTACATCCACTGCTACGAGTGACAGCAGATGGATCCATCCTTAAGTGGCTCGTTAGATCGTAATTGTCGAATGGGGTAAACGTCAGCTCAAGAGCCAGTCATGATTAGAGATCATAAATCAACCCATCATTTAAGGAAAGCTGGATCATCTTATTCACAGAGCCCTCAGGCTATCGGGTCACGGGATGTTTTAAGAAAAATCGGATTTCCTCGCTCTCAGGAACCCCCTGAAGTATCGGGTCCTGGAACCTGCCTCTCCCTCTCCCCTTTCCCCCTTCCCCTACCACTAATAACCCCCCCCCCCCCAATTGCGGGACGGTAAGGAGGGGTAAGGGGTTTTGGTCACGAACGGGGAAGGCGGGGGGGATGGTATAGCCTGGCAGTAACTGCTGCGTTTAGTTTTGACTGGCCTCAGGTGGAGGAGCCAGTGGGGTTGTGTGTTTCCCGGGCTGGACGCAGTTGTTGTCTCGTCCAGAGACTGCAGAGCGTGAACCTCTGCAGTCCACACAACTTGGCCTTGTACTGGAGAAAGTGATGCCCGGCCACGGCACAGTCGTGGCCGTACGTAAAGCAACATGAAGCATTGAGATGTTTCGAGATAACGGTCGCGCCCCATACAGTTTGTTGGTGTTGAGATCAACTGGAAGAGCATCCATGAGAGAGTAAACGGTCTGCATCTTGGACGGTAAGACACTATATATTTAGTGAGGTGGATTGAAGAATTTCGCATGCAGTAGAGTTCACAACCTCTTCCTTGTCCTGATGGATTGCACGTACATTCTTTTCTGGGCTAAGGGTCAATATGGATCAATATCCAGTCCTCAACGTCTTAGACATAACAGTGTCAATATGGACTGGAAGGGGGAGGTCATAGATGGGTTGAAACTCCTTTCTTTATCTCAAAGGCTTCCAAGAGGCTTTTGTGGGAAGTTTTCCTTAGTCTTGGTCGATATTTAAGCAAATTTTCAACTGTTGTTTCGGTTCTGAATTGCTATGGTGGGGCGTGGCCCTGCAGCCTTGTACGTACACCTTGGTTTGCCAGTCAGTCGGGGGAGGGCACGTCCGGCTTCCCGAATCCAACACGAACGTAAGCAGGCATCGTGATGGTATGAAGGTCAATTTATTCGAGATGCAGTTTGGTTTTAACATCTCCATCTCAGAATCTATACAGTTTTACGAGCTTCGCGCTTGCTCTAACCGCCTTATTTTGAATGTGTTTGTTTATCTTTGGGTAAGCGCCATACTGTAGACTTTGGTTGAAAAATAAGCAGGTTTTAGAGACAGAGGTGGACGCAAAAGCAATATAGTGGCTGGCCAAGAGCAGTGCGCGGGAAAAGTGGTGTGGGAAAGGTGGCTTCTTGGGTTAATGAAAAGGTCCATCAACCCGTAAAAGAACTGCCGCCGACTCCTTTGATGCACTGTTTGCAGCGCGCATCCAGTCGTCTTCCAGTCATTTCAACACTTTCCCACCTGTAAATACTAGATGGCTGCAAGTTGACGGCCCTTCTTTGTTTTTTTCGGCCATCCTACTGAACCACTTTTAATCGTACGGAACGATTTAAGACTTGGACCTACACAAACTGACCATAAGCAGGCGTCCTTGCACCGAACTAGGCTTGGCTAGCCTCATTTGTTTACGTAATATTTCAGCTTAGTTACCCAGCGATCACTTGTGCAGTTCCGGGTTGATGGATGTGACTCCCACCATTCATTGTCAAACCAAAGACATTACCTCAGGGGTACGGGTGAAGCAGCCGTAGGGTGTAACTAATCCCAACTGAACTGAAGCTCTTTGAGTCGACCGCTGAAGCTCTCTGAGCCGACCAAGGATCCTCTGAAAGCTCTTGCTCCCGTAGTTTTTTTGTCCTTTCCACTTTGACTTATCTTTCGCTGGGTTAAGGACCTGTCCGTGCATTGTTGTGGTAATTCGCTACTCTTCCTGCGTGAGCCACTTTGCGTGGTGATGAGCAATGAGGTTAGCAAAAACCACATTCTCACACTATCCGAACCAGCAGAAGAGTCGAGATATAACGGCTTCACTACCGCTGGGGATTGTAGCACGCAAACACTGGAGACGGCTCCTCTGTGCCCTTTGAACACAAGAAAGCAATACCTATAAAACTAATGAACAATCTCTACTGACTATATGTCTATATTGCCATATGTCTACATAACATAACTGATATACAAAGAAAATTACAAACATGTTAGCAGAATAGGAGAGGCAAAAATTGCACATGGACAACTTTGCGTCCCATTTACCAGATTAATTGCAACGAGTGGTAGCTCTAAGCAAGAGATGATTCCCAGGCAGACAAGCTCATTAAAAAGTAATCACGGAAGGTATTTGAAAAGACGGGCATTTCAGTTTTCATGCCTCCAGAAATGAAAGCAAAGAAAACGATATAATGTAAGGAACGTAGAAACAACAAACCGGGCTGCATACAGAGGCAGTTAATGAAAAGTAGAACGCCAAAACCAACAGCCTGAAGTAGAAAAAAGTTGATGAGAATTACACTTGACGATTATACAGCATCGCTGAAGGTGAATATAATTTGGATGAAGAAAGTCGACATAGCCAAAGATAAGAAAGTAAGCGAGGATTCAGGTTAAGAATTACCACCACAACAACTTCCACAGAAGCGGGCAGGGCACGCGGGGTTTAGACAAGGACGATGTGACCGTGTGGGAGAAAGAGTAACTCAGTTCCAGAGTGTACGTACACCCATGCATATGATATGTACACATGGCCGAAAATCACCAACCCAGCTACCCTTCTCCCCCTTGCTCCTAACATTTCACATACAAAGATCCTTTTCGTCAGCTTGTGCACTCAATCCTCCGAACCATTACAGCGCACCTTGGTCGGCCAATAATGTCAGGTTACGTTCACTTCCACAACTGTCTCTGACTGTCATATCATACACGATTAACCCACATTAATCCACGTATCGTCCTTAAACACCTTTCCAGCACATCCGTCCTCTTCCTTTCCTCTGCAATCAAACGCAAGATTATGTCCAACAAAACTAACCTAACCTAATCAAACCTAACCAAACCTAGTCAGATTCTTCAGTCACATATATAGTATCTGAGACTCCAGAGTACTCTCAACTATCGTATACTCAGACTTCCAAAAGACTTTCGACAAAGTGGCCATAAAAGGTCTCAAAAAAAAAGAAGAAAATAAAACCCGCTGTACAGGAAATTGAATCTGTGCCTTACAAATAGAAAGCATCCGATTGGCTCAGCGTGATTAAGTGGGTTCCACAAGAAAGAGGACTAGAACCCACACTTTCCATTACTTACATCAGTGATCTAGAGACGAACTCACTAGAAGAATTTTAGAATCTGCCATTGACATGAAACCAGCAAGTAAAGCCCACTCAGAGGCAGACTGCCAAATGATTCAAAGTGATGTAGACAAACTGATTAAAAGGTTAGTAAACATGGCAAAGGAATGACTTCAGGCGAAAAAAATATGAATTGCAAAGATGAAATGCTTGGTGAGCCATTATTAGAGGTTAATGAAAGAAAAACCTTGGATTGGTAATTCAGTAAGGGCTTAGTCAAGCCTAGCTGGATATAAGAAACGAATCATTGTTAGGCTTCATAACCAGAAACATAAACCTCATAACAAAGGAGATGATACTAACACAATAAAGCCCTAATCTGACATATCCTTGAAAATGTCGTTCAGTTCTGGTTGCCAAAGCTTATCAAAGATGAAGAAAACTCAAAAAGAATACAAAGAACACCAACTAGACTAATTTCATCACTTGCAAATAAGCCTTTTATGTAGAAACAATGAAATGAAAAATCATTTCCTCTAGAATGAAAAGAAAGCAGAATGGGGGAATACAATAGAAGTTTTCAAGATATTGAATAACTTCTATAAATAGCACACTAGAACCTCTCCACACTATGTAAAGACTCAACAGCTAGAACTTTTGGTATGAAATTGAAAGAGAAGAGAAGAGATACTGTTGTAAGTAAGCCAGAAGTTGTCAGTGTGCAGGCTATCAGTATCTTTAAACCACGGTAGACAAATACTCGCCTGACGTCATTAATAAAACTAGATACTTGTATAAATAAGACTATATATACGCATATAAGATTTGTAATCACAAACTAATTCATCCTTTCGCATTTCAGCCTCCTACCCCGAATTTGCTGCTGCAGCACTACTTCAGATATAATTTCCAAACCAGCCTTTCCTACAAAACCTCCGAAGCAGTATACCTCTATATACTACATGGTGTTTCTTATTAGGTTTCTCTGCAAGCTGTTATTGCCGGAGGGATTCGTTTGGCTGGGAGTTGCCTTTTGTGATGAATTAGAAAAGGAAGTCTGGTAATGTTACTGTCCTCCAGCAAATACCCTCGCCATAGACCATCAGGTTCATATTCCATTTTATGTAACCAGGGCCTTCGCCCCCTCTTCCACCTTGTGACTCACTTCAGCCCCCAGTGCTTCATCAACCTCTGCCACATCTGCCTAAAGCACTCCACTGCCTTCAGGTTCTCCTCATTAAACAACCCAGACTGTCTCGTCTAATCTCTCCATCACGCCTCATTACCTTAAATTTCTTTAATTTACTTCCAACTTTAACAGACAGAAACTAATCTATTCCTACGCAGGCGTTTGTCCAGGACTTGGTCAAAAGGGAGAGGGGCGAATTAGGAATTCGCTAAGATAAAGGAATATCTCAAAACAGGGCAGTACTTTTAAAAGCAGACTGTATCAGAGAAAGAGATCTCTCTGAGTTATGTGGATATTAAACTGAATCACTACCATCAGTCAGATTCTCACAGAATTTAATACATCTGATGTACAGAAGTATATTTATTATCAGGCTGGTGACCATTTTTGAATAAGATAAAGTAATGATATCTATAACATCAGAAAAACTCATGTCAGTAAAAAAATATAGAAAATTTCGGTATTGCAATTTGTATCATCGTTTTAGGAAGGTGGTAAAACACGAAGTTTTATTACTGGTCACTGGTGTAAATCACAAACAGTTAAACCTACATACTTATACGTTTATTCTTCTTCCCTTTTAAGGGACTAAAAGGTTTAGAATAAGTGTAATGATATATAAATTATCGTAATCATTAAGCAGGTTCATTGTATAATGTTTATCTCAAGAAGAAGGATGATTATCAACGTTGCACCTGTCTCTAGAACCTCTTCGAAACTCCCTTACTCCCATGAGACCTCACGCCCAGCATGCGGCAGACCATCACCTCTTACTCCCTGAGCCTCGCATATACCTCCCTTATCACCCTGATCATGAACAGGTGAAACCTAGCAACAAGTCGTTGTCACAGCCTCTTGCAGGACAAAGGGAATGGAGCGGGAAGTATCAGTTAAATGACAACAAAAACTCACCCAGGATGTGACCTGCCCTCTCACTCTCACACACCGACGCCCCTACACTGTCCCGTCCTTGCCACACCTCCTTGATAGTATATAAGGCAGCTGGAGGCAGTAGGACATCAGTTGAAGCAGCTTCGCTGTTAACTGAACATTGTCGAGACGTCCTCTCCCCTACCAATCTTTACCATGAAGTGTGTAAGTATATCCACTCCATAAAGATTCATCAGTAATTTAGTAACTGTAACGTGCAATGTATAGACAATCAGGGAATATACGTGATTATTCTTTTTATATACATTGTTGGGGTTTATAATCATTTACTGGAGAATTACTTGTGCAGAAAAAAAAATCTTCATTGTCTCAGCGGAGTCTCATCGATCAAGCCCTATCGTCACCATTATTTAAAGCTACTGGTCAGTTATCTTATCAGAGATAAAGTAACTCCTCAGTATATGAAGAAAATGCGTTGATAATGATTCAGTGATATAGAATTTCTTTATCCCACTTAGCTCTCGTAAAATTGTTTTACAAGGACAAATCCTTCTAAGTTTTCCCCGGTCGAATGATAAACGAAAGCACTATCCCTATCCCTTATGCCCCGACCTTCTTTCAAACATCTTCCTTTCCTGGTGATCTTGAGAGGCCACGGAGCTGTCGTTATACCGCAGAGAACACATGAAAGAAAACTAAATACAATGTTATTGGTTGTGTGTACAGCTGGTGCTGCTGGCGCTGGTTGGTCTGGCGAGCTGCCGCACCTTTCTTCTAGGAGGGGACAATGCCCGTGACGTCACCATCACATACACGTGAGTATCAAATGTAATTTTGGCTTTTAACAAAGTTTTCTGTACTACATTTTTTTTTACTTTTCAGCGAATTGTGTAATTAGAAATCAGATAATGTATTATGGGTGTGTGTGTGTGTGTGTGTGTGTGTGTAAAGCTTCACCAAAACTAAACCTGGCATGGGCTCTTGCCAATGACAGCCCGTTCTAGGACGTGCCATTACTGGCACAGGCCAGTTGTGTGTGCTCGGGATGTTTCATGTACCTGCAATTGAACACGGCAGTAGATGGAATTATGAGAACTGAGGTAAATCATGAGGTTGATGAGGAGGCAAAGGTCCTGGATACATTTAGGAGTGTGTTTAATGCTGGAGATACAGTGCCAGAGGACATGCTGTGTGGGGAGGGTTGTTCGTGAAAGTAACGGTATTATTGGAGTGGACTGCACGAATGAGAAAAATTGGTAAGGAAAGATTGACCAAGAGGATGTATACATCAGAATTGGAGGGAACAAGGAGGAGAGGGAGAACGAGGCAAGATAGAAAGATGGATTGAAAGAAACTTAAAGTTATCGGGACCTGAACATGCAGGAGGGTGTACGGCGTGCACTGGATAGAACGAATTGGAGTGATGTGTTACCTAAGGAATGATGCTGTGTTGTCGGCTGAACTTGGGCGTATGATGTGGTCAGAGGAAACCATGAAAAGGTCTGTGGGGCTTGGATGTGGATATGGGGGCTTTGGTTTCGGTGAATTATACACTCAACAGTGCTTCAAAATACTCACTGTATCTCTTCTTCACCTCGTCTTTGCCTGTTACCACTTCCCTCTCTGCTACCCTCACTTATGCTCCAATATTGTTCTGTTGTTCTTCTCATACTATTCAACCTCATTTCAGAATATTTCATTCTTCCTGAAGTTTGCCGATATTCTTTCAGCCTACTGTATATATATTCATTCATCTATTCTTGTCTTCTGTTTCTTGCATGAAGTTATACGGATGAGAATGGGAAGAAGGTCGAGGTTGAGATAGAGGCAGATCGGCTGGACCTTGGGCTTTTGAAAGCTGTTCCTGTGCCAGCCGCTCTAAAGAAGGCTGCTCCTGCACCCATCGCCACCCCAAAACAGGCTGCTCCTGCAACGCCAGCCGTGAAGAGAACTGCTCCTGCGGCACCCGCCCTGAAGAAGGCTACCCCGAAACCAGCAGCTCCCGCTCCTGCTCCAGTTGTCCAGACCCACCACTTCCAGCTGGTAGCCTTCCCTGCCCTCCAGCCCCAAATGTTCACCAGCATCACAAAACCGGCTGCTCCCGCAACTCCTGCCGTCAAGCCAGCCAGTCGCGTTGCTCCTAAGCCCGCTGCTCCCGCCCCCAAGCCAGCCAATCCCTTTGCCGCAGTTGCCAAGCCGGTGGCTAGCCTAACTCCTCTCCATGCCGCACCCACATCAAGTGCATCTGATGAAAGCGACGAGGACTAGAAATATATTGCAATAGATCAAAGAGATATTTTTGCATGACATTTGGTAAATTCTGGCATAGTTTTATGTAAATAAAGCCATTTATCTTTACCTTTTTATTACTAGAGTGTTCCTTTGGATTCTAATAATTTATTTTTTAACACAAGAGTCGCTGCAAGCAGCGGTATATATATATATATATACACTAGCAGAATTCCCTGATAGTTCCAGCGGATGGCTTTTGAGCTATTGGTGTAAGATTGGCCTACAGCTTTTGCATGCTCTGCGATTCCTGAGTTATCAGAGTTTTTATGGTCTAAACAACCTTAAAGAACATTGCACTATCTCCTTGTAAACATAGTTATCAACGTAAGTGGGTTTCTTTTCTTTGGACAGGTTGATGGCAGCCAGAGTCTTGATGGTTGACGCTTTCCCAACTCCTCAAGGACCAGAGTAGGTCTGACTATGAGAAAACAAACCTCTTGACAGATAAGGCCCATATTTTTGAAGCATCTGGCCTTGATTTTTGTTCGTGGTCATTCTGCAGCAAGACATGCACGTGCAACTTCAAATATCATTAATATTCCTTATTCTTTTAGTCCTGAGTAGGCAGCGGCTCTTGAGCATTTTGCTGAGACACATGTAGAATTCGTTCCCGTCTCAGCATGACTCTTCTGCTCGGCTTTGTTGTACATACTAACACATGCTTTGCAATCGGTCGTGTCTTTTTATCGCTTGTCTCGTCATCGTGACTCTCCAGTACATTCTGACACATCTGTAATAGTCTATTTGTTCTCTCTCTTGGCCTATCTCAGTAGCACGTCTATCCTGGGCATTTTGACACATGATTTGCGTGCAGTCATGTCTTTCCTGGCTGGATTCCGCTGTTCTTTGCACGTGTTTAAGTCTCTTGGTTCTTTCATTATGAGACGCAAGCAGCACGTTTATCTCTATCATCGTCTTCCCCTTTTGACCAACTTGTACTCGTTAGTTTGATACGTTCTTTGTCGATCCATTACTGTACAAAATGGCTATGTAGAAATTATCACTTATATTAAAACTAAGATACATGATGAGTACCAAAATGCAGTGGGTATATGTATGTTCATGAACGAAACTCCTAACTCGGCAACTACTGGCGGGATAAGTACCAATTTTATAACCAAAAATTATAAGGCATTAATTTTTAGAATATAAAGCAAAACAGTACGAGCGTGTTAAAAAGGAATGAAAACCTGCAAAAATGTTTATCATCACTATAGTCTACCGGCTTAATATTTGAAGCCGTTTACTGCTGACGTAAGTCTCGATGCTGATTTAGCATATAATGCATAAAAGTAACAGGGCGACCCAAATAGAGTTCATACCTGTTTTATTCTCTAGGAAAAGGTTCCTTCTCCAACGAAAAATTCGCTGAAAACTTTAGTAACAATCGTGCAAATAGGTGCAAGAGTTCAGGGCTTTGGTTATCAACATTGATGCGTTATCTACGTAGTACCTTTCATGATAGCAGCTGTGAAGCCGAACGATCTTTTTCTTAGTTACATAGTGTCATGACATCTGTGAGAAGCAGCGTGGTTGAACATCTTGTTGGACTCTCCCTGTTCATAGGAACAAATGGGGATGAATTAGTGTGCTGAAATGTTTGTTGATGAGCAATAGCATATGTTATTATCTGGGCACATCTTGTGTAAATAACGGAACTGTAAGTGTTATTGACAAAAATATTATATCAAACTCTATGGAAGATTTTTGCAGTACTGATTTGATATTTCCTTTTGAATATAAAGTCATATGCCATAAGTGATGTGCTGAAATATGCCCCTGTGTATTGTTTTTCACCATGAACAATGGGATGAACATGGATTTTGAAACTGTGTACTGAATGGATTTAGAGATGGTGTAGTGAATGTTTTCTGATAAGTACAAGCGCAGGATATTCTCTAGCTCTAGGTTTTGCAACTTCGGGGTAGGCATAGGAATTTACCAGAGGGTACACAAACACACACAGACACTCATTCTTAACAGACCTCCTATCTAGAACCGTCCTCTTTAGCTGCATTATCTTCTAACACATTTTTTTCTCAAAGGAAGACTAGATATTTCCTCTTGGTATAGGTCTGGTCTTTTCACAACTTTGGCCCTGGTTTCATGTCTTTTCCGACACCAATCATGTGACAGTTGCATCATCCACTCTTCTACCCTCAGCTAGCAACCCTGATGCTGTGCAAGTTTAAGATAATCATGATATGCAAATGGTAAGCATAGCAAGAAATGGACCATTGCAATTATCATCATATTTCTAGTGTAATTCATCCATTCAGGAGGTGTACGTACAGACCACCAATAATGTAAAAAGGGCACGTGGTAGATGAAAGGTTGTAAACTTCAGCTTACATGTATTTTGTAAATGTTAATTTGATGTTTCCTTGACATCAAATGTAATGCCCTCAGTGGGGTAACGGTTTGCATTGATGACCAGGCATTCACTGGTTGCCTGGGGTCGAGATAGTGGGCTCGAATCCTGGTAGCAGAAGTCGGTCCACAGTCAATCCACCTGTTCATCTTTCCCTATGGGTTGGTCGTTAAATTTTGTACAACCTGTCTAGGTAGGTTTT